>ML842795.1:0-31038 GCA_009831015.1 Picea engelmannii
TTGAATACCTAACCCTTGGGGACGGAAAAAAAAACATAAAACAAACAAGATCTATTGTCGCGCAACTGTGTTCGAGTTGCCAAATCACTACACATTTCTTCCTAGTTAAGCATTTGGGAATTTCATCACTACAATATTCTTCAGGTCATAGTATTATTTGAGACCTATTCCATTGGATTTATCTCTTTTCCCTTATCACATTCATACTTATCATTTTTCAACAAAATGTTTGACCCCGCTCGCCCCTTTTCGGTTCCCTCTTCATCATGGCCCATACCTGTAGCCAAGAGTTGGAAGTTCTCTTCAATACCTTGCAATATAATTTCACAGAGACCCAATAAGAAGTGAGACATCTCAGTGCCAATATTGCCACCATAAATCAAAACATGTAGTCCTCCATTGCTGCATCAATCACCGAACTCAAAGAAGACCTCAAACAAGACATGACTACCCAGCTTGAATCTGTCGTTTTTATGATCTGCACCAAGCTGCATATCCCTACAGACCCCCCTTTATCTGACCCACCTTTGCATACCGAAGATGAAACTTCTTCTCGGTCCCATAATTTTCAGCCCCGTCACTTTCAGCGTGATCTACGCCTTCCGTGGGTGGATGTGACCAAATTTGATGGCTCAAATACCACTGGTTGGGTAACTCAAATGGAACATTATTTCTCTTTGTATGACATTACAGATGATTTGGCCAAACTCCGGTATGGTGTTCGCCATTATCAAGAACATTGGCAATGGTGGCAATGGAGAAAAACTTCCCATCAAGGTTATATTGCTTGGACACACTTTGTGGAAGAGCTTTATAAATGCTTTGACACTGAAACCAACCATTTAGGCTGCTTGAAAAATTTGAAACAATCTGGAATAGTGGAAGACTTTATAACTACTTTTGAGTGACTGCGTTTTCATACAGAGGGCAGGTCAGATGCTTTTTCCCGAGAATGTTTTATCAGTGGCCTCAAGGATGAGATTCGTGCCCATGTCCTCATGGCTCGACCTCAGAGTTGGGTGGAGGTTATTGAAAGAGCTAAGGAACCACACCAAGCTGTCTCTTCTCAAAACCGGAAACCCCCCTTTATTCCTCACACTAAACCAGTAAATCCCACTACTCCTTCTGCTCCACTAAAGAACCAAAAATTGACCAGGGCTGAAATGGCTGAACGCCAACTCAAAGGCATTTGTTATAATTGTGATGACAAATATTTTTCAGGCCACAAGTGTAAGGAACAAAATCTTTTTATGGCCATCTCGGAGGATATTTTAGAAGAGGATGTTGAAACTCCCTGTGTGTCTGAGTAGCCTGAAACCACTAACATAACCCCTCCCTCAGACCCTCCCAAAGTAGAACCGGTCATTTCCCTAAATTCTCTCATTGGCTTCTCTGGCCCCCAAACCCTCAAGCTAATTGGTTACATCAAGCATAAGAAGGTCATCATTCTTGTTGATAGTGGAAGCACGCATAATTTTATTCATTGTTGCATTTCCCAAGAAACCCATTTCTATATCCATGCAGTCAATAATTTCCAAATCATGATTGCCAATGGTGGCTCCATGAAATGTGGAGGGCGTTGTGAAAATGTGCATCTCCAAATTGGTGACTACCACCTGAAATATCATATGTTTGCTATCGACATGGGTGGTTGTGACATTGTGTTGGGTGCAGAATGGCTAAGGACTTTGGGTCCCATTCTCATGGATTTTAAGGAATTAACCATGTAATTCAACCAAGAGGGCCAACAATATAAGTTCCAAGGAATCACCACCGGTTCACCTAATATCATTAATTCCCATCGCATGGAAAATCTGCTCAAAAAAGGCCATTCTGGCGTTATTGCCCAACTCCATGCCATACAAGCAACTCAGACATCCTATGTGCCGCAAGACCTCCAATCCATCCTCTCTAAACATCAAATGGTCTTTTCCACTCCCTAGGGACTCCCTCCTTCCCGTGGTGTTCATGATCATTCCATTCCCCTTGTACCAGGAATCCTTCCTCCCAATATTCATCCCTATCGCCACCCCTTTTCCCAAAAAAATGAAATTGAGAAAATGGTTCAAGATCTGCTTAACGCAGGCATTATCCGCCCTAGTACGAGCCCCTAATCTTCTCCTTGGGTCATGGTCCTGAAGAAAGAAGGTTCTTGGAACATGTGTCCTGACTTCTGCACCCTCAAAAAACTCACCATTAAAGACAAATTTCTCATTCCTGTAATTGATGACCTCTTAGATGAATTGCGTGGCACCTAGTTCTTTACTAAACTTGATCTTCGTTCTGGCTACCACCAGATCTGTATGAAAGAGGCAAACTTTCCTAATATTTCCTTTAGAACTCATGAGGACCACTATGAGTTTTTGGTCATGCCCTTTGGCTTGTGTAATGCCCCCTCCACCTTCCAAAGCCTCATGAACCATGTCTTTCGTCCTTTTCTCCATCATTTTGTCTTAGTTTTCTTTGATGATATCCTCATCTATAGAAAAACCTAGACAAACCATCTTGCTCATGTGGATCGAGTTCTCCATCTACTTCTCAGCACCAACTTTTCCTGAAAAAATCTAAATGTGCTTTTGGCGCCTCAAAAGTCGAGTACTTGGGTCATCTTATTGGCAAGGACGACGTCAGGGTGGATCCTAAAAATATTGAAGCTATGCAATACTGGCCTCACCCAAAGACTCTCAAAAGCTTGCATTGATTTCTAGGCTTAATAGGTTATTATTGCAATTTTGTTAAGAATTATGGAAAGATTGTGACACCTCTCACTGCACTCCTTAAAAATAATTCTTTCACTTGGACTCCAACAGCTTCTCAGGCCTTTCAAACCTTGAAGATTGCCATGTGCACCTCTCCAGTCCTGGCCCTTACCGATTTCACAGGGACCTTTGTCCTGGAATGTGATGCTTCAGGGAAAGGAATTGGCATTGTCCTTATGCAATAAGGTCGGCCTTTGGCCTTTACCAACAAACAACTGTTTGAACGAAATTTGGGCAAATCAATCTATGAAAAGGAAATGTTGGCTATTTTTCATGTTGTTGATCTGTGGAACCCTTATCTATTGGGGAAATGCTTCCAAATTAAGACAGATCATCAAAGCCTCAAGTATTTTCTGGAACAACACATTTCCTCCCCGGAGCAACAAAAATGGGTGACTAAGCTCTTTGGATATGATTATGAGATCATTTACAAGAAAGGAAAAGACAATGTGGTTGCGGATGCACTTTCCCAAAAATATGAAGATGAAGGATCCCTTTTTTCTCTCTCCTTCATTATACCAGATTGGCTCCAAGCCATTCACAAGGAATGGCTACACGATCCCAAAAGTTTGCATCTGATACAACAATTGCAGTCCAATTCTTTAGTCCCCCCAGGGTACTCTTGGCTCCATGATGAGCTTCGATACAAAGGACGTTTGTATTTAAGTAAAAAGTCAAAACTTAAATCCATGGTACTTTCTGAGCTTCATGTTACACCCATAGTTGGGCACTCCGGGTTTACCAAAACTTATGATAGGGTCAAACATTCTTTTTTCTAGGATGGTATGAAACAAGACGTTCGTAATTTTGTAGTTGAATGTGATGTGTGTCAACACAACAAGGGAGAAACAGTCAAATGTCCTAGCACACTACAACTGCTTCTAATTCCACCTGCTATTTGGAGGGATATCTCTATGGATTTTATTACATGCTTACCTAAATCGGGAAATAAATCAGTCAGCATGGTGGTAGTCGATCGCCTTTCCAAGTATGCTCATTTCTGTGCTCTTCAACACACATTTACAACATCCACTGTGGCTCAACTTTTCATGGATCATGGCTTCAAGCTTCATGGCATGCCACATTCTATTATTTTTGATCGCGACCCAGCTTTCACCACCAATTTTTGGCAAGAACTGTTCAAGCTTCAAGGCACCCAATTGCATCTTAGCACATCTTATCATCCCCAGACTGATGGACAAACTGAAGTTGTCAACAAGTTTTTGGAAACATATTTCAGGTGTTTTGCATCGGAAAAGAAAAATCAGTGGGCTCAATGGTTACCCCTAGTTGAATGGTGCTACAACACTTCATACCATACAACTACCCACATGACTCCTTTTGAGGCAGTATATGGACAAAATCCACCTTCAGTTCTCTCATATTTACCAGGTGTATTGAAGGTCCAGGAAGTTGACCAAATGCTTATAG
Organism: Picea engelmannii; assembly: GCA_009831015.1. NCBI lineage: Eukaryota > Viridiplantae > Streptophyta > Pinopsida > Pinales > Pinaceae > Picea > Picea engelmannii. The sequence continues at coordinate 4,191 of ML842795.1, forward strand.
TTTGAGAGGCCATTCTCCGTACCCTCAAAGAGAATTTGGTCATGGCCCAAAATAGAATGAAGCAACAAGCAGATCAAGGTCGCTCTGAATGTCAATTTACAGAAGGGGATCATGTGTTTCTTTGACTGCAACCTTACAAGCAAAATTCTCTCAAGGCTGACCATTGTCAGAAGTTAGTGCCAAAATTTTATGTTCCTTATACCATTCTCAAGTGTGTGGGACAAGTGGCCTATTAGTTAGCTTTGCCCAGTCATTCTAAGATACATCCTTTTTTTCATGTTTCATGCTTAAAGAAGGTGATTGGAACTAAGTGCCAAACTCAAACCAACCTTCCCGAGTTGGACGAAGAAGGATCCATTTGGCTACATCCACAAGAAGTTTTGGACTAGCGTGAGCATCGCCTGTGTCAACGAACTATCAAGGAAGTGTTAGTCCAGTGGAAAGATACAATTCCAATAGATGCCACTTGGGAACCGACTACCATTCTGCAACAATTTCCACATCTCAAGCCTTGAGGACAAGGTCGTTTTTAAGGGGGAGGGCATGTTAGGGACCTAACTCCTCACGTATGTAGAACAATATATTCGTATGTAATAAAGGTCAATATTGATAAGGCTTTTCAATAAAGTAGAATAAGTCGAATGTAAGAAGACCTAATAGAAGCTTCCACTTCTAGAAGGATCTTCCTCTAGATGGTTCTTTTGATAGAAATATTTAGTATAAATAGGAGCCGAGGGTATGAGAACCCTAGCTTGGATATTATTGTAATAGAGATCTGCTCGACTGGAGGTTTCCCCCTCGAAGAGGCCCTTGAACATTTCTCTCAGAATGAAAGTGTTCTTTTTGGTGTTATTTTGATATCATTTCAGTGTTATTGTGGTGTTGTTCTGGTTATATTGTTATTTATCTGCCATTTCTATCATTTTATTTATGTTCTGCATACTTTTTATATTTGGAATATTACACAATATTACTGATGGTAATGTCATTTTCAAGTTATTCACTCTCACTTTTCCTGGTCGGGTTAAGACCTGGTGTGAGACTTTGCTAACTGCCTCTATTCACACATGGGAATAATTTATGCATGCTTTTGAGAATTATGATTATGATAAATTGTGTGAAGAAATTTCAGAACTTAGGAAGGATGAAGATGGATCTCTTGCATGTTTTATTATTAGACTTACTCATTTTTCCTATAGGTTTCCTTTGGAAGATAGACCCTCTACAAATGATTTGATTTCCTGTTTAGTTTCTCTTATTAATGAAACACAAAAATCAATAGATGAAAAATCTAAATAAAATTTGAATCTTTCTTCACATGTTGATTTGGATTTAAATGAAAATGTTGAAAATTCTAATGGTTCAGATGGACTTCATATGTCTGTATCTTTATTTACTGTGGGGGATATAGATCAGATAAGGAATTATTTTTCGGAAGAATCCTATGTTTCCTCCCATCACTCCATTCCCCCTTTCTTACCTTGTGATGAAAAAGAGACCTCTTGTGTTGTAAATTCAAGTTCATATTTTTCTGTAGTTGACCAAGAGGAGCGAATTCAAGCTGATAATGGGACACTTCAGGTCACATCGATGGTTATGTCAGGTTCCCACTATCCTATCTCATTTTTTCCATCAAAAGGAATGGAGGAGGAGGCTATGGAGTGAAACTTAAATTATGATCATCTAGTTAATGAAGAAAATATGGACACTCATGAAATTAATCCTTCCTCACCCATGAATAATTTGGAATTAGTTTGTTTTGATTTGAATTATCCCACTGCTATAAATTCTCCTTTTCTAACCAAGATAGGTCAAGAATGTTTTCCTACTATTGGTGGATCATTTATTGAAACTTCTTGTTCTAATGATTCTTTTGATTTTCTCCCCTCTTCTAACCATGATATGTTTTGGAAGATATTTAAGATTCTCATATTGTGTAGGAGAAAAACAACCACGTTGATCATTTCACTCAAGGAGAAGAAATAAACATACAAGACATACCTTTCTTATCACAACAACCCACTTTTTGTTTGCAAGAGGAAAATCATGTTGAGGAAGCACATATTGATTGTGAAATCATTCCTAATGTGGAGCCCACCAATTCACAATCAGTCACCGATGTGCTTAAAGAAGAGGAACTACCATTAAGGGAGTCACTTTCTAATTTTTTTTGTTCTAGAGAATCTTTTAATTCTCTTAATTCTTCCGCTTATTATTATTTGTATCCTGCTCTCTTTAATGGTTTGAATATCCAGGAAACCACCCACCATCCAATTCAAATAAACTCAAAGGGGATGAACCCTTTTGAAGTACCTGATGGTGGTGATGTGCATATGGAAGATAGAGAGGATAATGCCTCTTCCACTGGACTTATTAATTGTATGCATTATCATCCTTTTTCATGGCATAAAGGGAATGTTGTAATAGATGTATATTATACCATGTATCCTTTATTTTTCATATTCATTTTTTATTAATAAAGAGTCTTCTTGTTCAAGTAGCCCTTTGGTTGATATTTCGAATTTTAGTAACTTACACCATTATCCTGAAGATTCTTCTCATACCATGGTGGTTGCTAGTCTATGTATATCATTTTATTTCACTAATGTATCTCAAGTTGATGGTTGCTTGAAGTATGAGTCCAAGGAGGATTTCCAAGATCATGAAGCAATTCGGTCTACATCGATGGTTATGTCATGCCCTCATTCTTTTGGTTTTTCTTCAGGGATAACCAACTTTATTAACATGAAGATTTTCTCGCTGAGTACACTTCATATGAATTATATGCATAGTTCTCATTCAGTATGCTACTTTCCATTAAAATCCCTCCATCATTTCTATGTGAGTCATGGTACATTTTACGATATAATTGAAGCATGGTTGGAGATATCTTACTTGGATATATTTCCCATGATTTATCAATATGACTTTTTAAATATGGTGGATAGATATTATCATGAGTTAATTTTTCCTATTTTTAATCAACTCTTATTCCAAGCTTTGTCACTAATATTTTGTCTTTAACATATGTATGCGGGCTTGGGATTACAAGGATGGATACATTGGCATTATGAATTTACATAGTTCATTTTTTCTTCCATTTGTAGCATAGGATATGAGTAAGGTAGAATAGGCTAGTGTCTTTCCTTTGCATAATTTATCTTTTCTTTCTAATTTTTAATTAGTTTTCTATTTTCATTATTGTTGGATGATCAATAAATGAATTCTCAGCAGAGGTGGAGAGAAATAGAAGGCTTGCACATTAATTTTCCCTTGATTGGATTGTTCAATTTAATTTTGATATGGGGAAAATTTACTTCATCTCATCCTAAATTTTTTTTCCGTGTTGGGTAATTTTCAAATCATTGATTTTATGAATAACATTTTTCAAGCATGTGAGATATTTTATAAAGGATACTATTGTTTCCCTCTTGTAATGAAATGGGCACTCAGATTTGTCCTATATTCACATATACATGATTCTGATCTGGAAAATTTTACTTAATTGATATTCTTATGAGTTTTGGGCTTGTTGTTCCACACATAGTAAATTGAAAGTTTGAGTGACTAAAATATTCCCATCTAAAATCCAAGCCACTCCAACTCCTTGGAATCTCTTTAGAATATTATTTTTCCTTGGTTTTGGAGTTGTCCAAATGGTGTCTTTTCTAATTGACTTTTTCCTCGGTACTTTAAGCCAACATGAATTTTCTGCATAGACCTTTTTAGCATAACGAGCTTAGACGCTTTTTTTATTTTGTTTGCGTTATTTTTTGTTAGCACCTTTAGTTTTAATTTCTAGGCACTGGCTGCATATATCTTATGCTCTAGTTAGTTAGGTTTCAAGGAGTATTTTCATCCATTATCTTACAACCCTCTTCATCCAAGATTCCTCTCATACACAACAACAAGAGACATTTATTCACACTGTTTAGATGTATGTTTTGACAATTCTAGATAACATGGTTATTTAAATATTTTGTTGATATATTTTTTTAGAAAACTACTTTGGAACCAATATTTTTATTCCCCAACTCATTGATCCACTAAAGACTCAATCCTGGCACTGTCGATCATGAGATTTCATACCTGATATTTTCTTGTAAGGTATATTCCATCATTTGGATTTGCTAATCCCAAGTCACTCATTATGGTTACATTCTTGAGTAATATGATTTTTATCATGGATGATAATTACACACTTATATCATGTTGAAATCCATTCAAATGCTTGGGAGTTGTAAGTATCTTAATGGAATATGTCAAGGAAACTTCTAAGATTCCAATTTCGGTTTTCAACATTTTTTTCATTTCAGCCATGGTAATAATTTTCAATATGTAGATTCCTTGTGGGATATAACTCATCAATCTATTCGGGCCCACACTCTTCAACACTCTTTAGACTCAAAATCAGTTTATTCATAATCAGAAGAGATAAACGTGTTTGGGTCATGTCAGTATATCTTTTGTTTTGATCCCTCTTACTCATGAGCTTGCTAATTTTGTTTTCTGGATTATATGTCTCATTATTTGAACGGAAAACCTGTCTAGTGGAGAGACAAGATATACCCTCTTATTTTTCATTTCACTTTCCTCTTATTCTATGACATGTGTAAGCTTGGAAAAGAGAAATTTATGGTTTCTCTACTTGGAACACTCTTGAGAGCTTGAGGCATCAATTTCATGGGCTTTCCCATCACACCAATCTTATTATCTATTAGAAATCTGATCTTACTCACTTTATTCAATTTCAATTTCTAATTGTATATTCATTTGAGTTGGGGAAGTCAATGCATCTAAGTTGTGACTTGAGATCATTTGTACCCTTTAAGAGTATTTTAATTGCTCCCTTTTCATAATGATTTCCTCTTACTTATCACAAGGTAGAAGATGATCATGATTATGTTTCACATCATTGTTGTCAATAATTAGAGGAAACACATACCTTGGGGTGCAATGTTGATAATCTTTGAATCAAATTTTTATGACAGAGGTTTGTTGATGGATTGGTATTTTTAGAAGATAGATGGGATTGAAGTCTTATGGTCTTGTTTTCTTAATTTGATTGACTATGATTTCATGAACAAGACGTTGTGTCCAGGGATTCAAATCTCACGACAATCAATGACACTAAACTTTCATAGTGAAACAAATATTGAGGAAAAGAACATAGTGCTCATATCTCAAGAAGAAGGCTGCGATATTTGATTGAATGGAAAATGGATCCATATTTGATGAGAACATTGACATTTGCATAAGTTGTATGATAGCCAACTTAGTTTAAGTTTACATTAGTTTAACATGATTTTCTTAGGATTAGTTTTAATTTCGGTCTTTAATTTTCTTTAAGTTTAATTTCACTTCAATATGTTATTCATTTAAGAGGAGGATTTCCTCCGAAACAGTCTAAGAGCTGATCAAACCATTCTCTTTTGTACGCAGGTTGGGAAAATGGCTTGTGCAACCAACAACTCTGAATTTTTTCTCTTCGAAGTAAGGAAATTTAGGGAAGTGTTAATCTAAACTTGGCTACTCAGATTCCTTTGCAAAATTTTTAATCAACCAAGATTGTCACCAACTCAATAGCTGATCAGAAATATATTCTCATATTATTTTATGAACTAGTCGTTATTTTGAGTAATTTTAATGACTATTTTGATAACCTCCATACCTATAATATCTCTTTGCATTATCATAATGAATCTTTGGTATTAATTATTATCTTTTATGGCAAAGAGAAAATGGTTCCTGGGTGAGAAATATGAAATGTAATTTCTTTTATTGAGAATTCGACGTTTTCAAAATTGTAAAGGAATTGCTTATGTTATGAAAACTTGAGATCTTATGGGTTTGTAGAATGTTTCATATAATTGGTTTTCGAAAATCTATTTTGATTAAGCATATACATTAACCCATCATGCTATATTCTCAGAAGATTGTTTTGTTGTAGTGAATGAAATAATTGTATGTGACAATTGTATTGGAGAATAGTGTTGCAAATATTTTACACTAGATCATCAATTCTTGTACTCTAGTTTGTTCTTCATTTAAGATTAGAAACTCTGGGAATCTTTTCATTGGGATTGATATTGATTAGATAAATTTTCTTGATTGTTGATTTCCCTTGGCTTACTATCAAGTGTCCAATGAAAACACTTCTTCTGTTGCTGCTACCATATTTATTACTCGTTGCTATTTTCTCTTCTTATATTTTTCAGTGAGTTTTCATTTTTTTGATGACTTACATTATAGCTTCAGATTTCTTTTAGTTTGGTTTAATTTTCATGAATTCACTTCTGATTTCAGTTTTTCTTTGTGTTTATACAAATTCCTTCCATCTTTTGATTTGAATGATGGTATTTCCCCAAGATGATTTGATTTCTTAGTCTTTCTTGAGGTTTTCTCTTTAAATTTTGGTGAAAGGGTTGGTCAATTCTAGTCACATACTGAATATTTTTCTTACAAGGCATAATATGCATGAGCTGCTCTATCTGAATGAACATTTATAAAGTTCTTAGATGTAGGTATGAACTGATATTTTTGGTGGAACACATGTGCCTATTGAATGTACCATGATAATCCATAAGTATAGGAAAGTATCTATCTATCTTTTTCTTTGAGCTCCACTCACTTCACATTAATAAAATGGCCAATACTATGATGGTTTTTAGGGAAACATGTAGGTTAAAATAAAATGCATAACATCTACTCAGCAAATCAAAGAAACTCTCATATCACCTCGCTTCCTTCACACCCTATGTGCATATGCATATCTATATACAAATCTAAAAGGGTGAGCATGTTATGAAATAAAAAAAAATGGAAGTTTAAAGAACTATTAATAGTGTAAGAAGTACAAGTAAACTCGTTGGGGTTATGGACACTTGCTGGCATCGGGACCATGCTTGTATGGTACTGAGGTAACTTCATCGGGGCTATGGACGTTCACTGGCAGCGAAGCAATTCCAGGAAATAGAGATGAGGAACACACTTATGTAGATGTTTGCTTGTTAATAAAAGTGAAGACCCATGGTTGAATCAAAGCTAATTTGAAGTGTGCAGCCAAAAAAAGAGTTTATCTCATTATTTGGCTCTTTGAAAAGGGTGTGATAGATTACAAGTACCATGAATATTAGGTTATATCTTTTAAAACTTTGGCATCATTTTGGTACCCATGATTATTGGAAATCGTCTGCAATTTGTTGAACTTATCTTTAAAACTCAGATACAAAGTATGGGCCCTAGACTTCTATTGATATAAATAATTGGTTCTTTCAGTGTGTCACTATCTGTTGTGACCACAACAACCCCCCTTTACTTTTTCTTTTAAAATCAAAAGGAAATCCCCCCCCTACTAAAATTTCAAACCTATTGCCTAATCCTTTACTACTTGAGCCTAATGCTCTCTCTTTGCCTACATTGAGGGAGTTTGGGGTTTAATCTTGACTGATGTCAAACTTTGATGGGTTTTTATTGTTCCTTTTGATATGATGAATTCAAATGTCTTCATGATGCTTATTGACCTATGATATTTAATTGAAATTTGTATGATGAAATTGACACGTTGTTTTCAGACTTATTGTCGATTCTGAAGTGCTTGATGATCCTATGTGTCTGCAAGGTTTGATTCTCTATTGCATGTCTTGGATGAGTTTGTGGTTGATTATTTGTTGATTGATTAATTCAAATTTTGCATCCTCTTGTTGACATGTTATGCTTCATGACTTCATACTTATGCTCTTGCATACATATCCTACTCTTTTGTTTCGAATTAACACATGTAGTATTAGGACACTCATCTACAACCACCATGTTATTGTTGAATAAACCCAACACTCTTTTATAAATTGGTTTAAAGGAAGGGAATATATTGTTTATTATACTAGCTAGTATTCTTTTGATTGCATGGCTAACACCATTATTTTTTCTTTGCAAGAGCAGGTTTGTAGAGACACTTAATTCACATGATTGCTCCAGCCTTGAGAATACTATGGGGGAATATCTTGATCCTTGTCCACACCCTTGGCCTTGATTTCTACCATAATGTCTCCTTATTGGGAAGTATATTACCTTTTCTTAGAGTTGCCTCGAGGTCCGAAGCCCCCGACGTTGTCAGACCTACCTTTCTCATGAGCCTGTCCTTGAACCTATTCATATTGGTTTATATAGGGCCCTCTCTTGGTCTTACCTTTCACCAAATCCCATTCCTACTCTTGATTATGAGTGTTTATTGAGTTGTTTCCTGATTCTTTTTAGTTATATGTCGCATTCACCCAAAGTGTCTGACGAAAAGACCTTTTCCTAGACTTGGTGGCGCTCCCACTGCTTGTGATATGAACTTGTCCTCCCTATAAGATGCACATATTGAGTGGAATAACCTGTTTTGTACATTGGGTTAGCATCGATATTATTTTTTCTTCTTGTCGTTAATTGCGTCGTTAAATCATCACATGAAGCGTCATCCTTTCTCCTTCGTCATGTTCCCTTCATTTCAGTCAAAGTGCCACATCCTTGATCACATCTTCCCTCACTCCTCTCCATAACATCTAGTTTCATGAATCCTATCCTATACGCCTTTTTCTGAATTTTGGCCCCTAGGTGAGGAACCCTGACTAGTGGAACCTAGGGGGTATGGAACCTCGACTTGTTTAGTTTGCTCCTAATTTTCCTAATTTGTAATTCTATTCTATTATTTTATTTTATTCCCTTTTATTGCATTTTGTAAATAATTTTTATAAATATTTTATTTTAATTTTGTATATATATTCTATGTTATTTGATTTTTATTTCAATTTCAATTTATTTTTGTTTTTATTTTGTAAATATTTATATTTTATGTATTTTTATTGTAATTTTTTTTTTTGTTAACCATGTATGATTAATGAACTAACAATTTTTTATTATTTAACATGTACATATTTTCTCATAAATGAATGCCAAATAAAAAATAAATAAATCAAATAGAAAAAAACAAATCAATTTTTTTTTTTTTAATTTAAATTTTCATGATTTTAATTTATTTTTTCAATTTTTTATTTTTATTTTTTTTACTAAACCTAACTTATATATGTTTTCCCCTTTCCCACCTAAACCTAAACATATTCCCTATGTCCTATTTTCTAGGCCTCCCTATTTTGTAGGGATTTCTCAAAATTTTATTAACTTGTATTTCAAACCTTATTCCCAAAATGTATTGGAATGAATATCAAAATTAAATTATAATATAATTTTAATATTGCATGGGAATATTAGTTAAATTATATAATGGAAAATGCGCAAAGGAAAGGGTTTGAATGTTTTATTAATTTATTTGAGGCTGTTCACTGGTGATTCCACTCAAGACTACCACACTTGCCTACCTTAAAAACCTGACAACGACATTTTATAATAACATTTTAACCAAATATTATTTAAATCACCTTTGAAAACGTGCATCCATTTTTATATTGTTTAGTATTTGTTTTAAAAGGGCCCATGTGTGGATCGTTGGCGATGTCTTATCGGAAGTTGGAAAAATGCGTGGATCGTCGATGATATCTTATTGGGAGTTGGAAACATGCGTGGATCGTCATCGATATCATATCGTCGGGGGATAGGGAGATTGAAGTGTGCGTTGAGCTCACGGGAAATCCCGACGACGATATGGGGAGGGGGATTTTGTATTACATTATATTTTTACTTGTTTATTTTATTTTATTTTATTTACTTTATTTTTTATTTTTTAATTTTTGTTTATTTTATTTTATTATTTCTTATTTATTTATTTAATTTCATTTTTGTTTTTTCATGGATTAATAGTTTCTCGCAAATAAGATGAACAACAAACCTGAATGGGCCTAATGGTTAAAAACATGTGTTTTGTCCTCATATGTCATAGGTTCAAATCCAGTGGGGGGTAGTGTAATTTTAGTAAATTTTGTTTTTGATTAATTAGGGGTAAATTTTGTTTTTAACTTTGTAAATAATGTAAATAATTTTTCTATTTTTTATTTTCATTGTATTATATTTCATTTTTAATTATTTTCCTAATTTCAAAAAAGGGAAAATCAAAGAAGATTATGCTACAAGCCATGGGTCCCATGCCACCTGGGTTCTTAGCCAAACTATCCAGAGGGTTTAAGCTATCTAATCACTAAGTGTTGATCTCTTATGCAAGTTAAAAAAAATCAACGATCCAAATTAACCCACAAGTTTGATCAATGGCTACTGAGTGACGATTTTTAAATAGATATAACGTTTGCTACAAGTGTCAGAATGAGGCTTGTGATACCTCGTTGGAAAGGTATTTGAAAGATGAATGGAATGGAGGAGATATTTAGTCAAGAAAAGTGACAAAAGATGTTAGGAAATGTGGAAAACAACAGACCACGAATTTGGGGGCAAAAATGATTACACCAACTTCAAACAGTCACATGTGGAGCCACATAAAATGAAATTAGGCCCAGGAGGACTCAGCGGAAAGATGAAGGAGAGAAGAAAATGATGGAATTGAAAATGATAGAAGATTGAGAGAAAAAATGGTCCAAAAATTCAAAATAAAGGTGGAACCCGAATTTAGATGAAGAACTAGATAAGCAGATTTCAAACAATCATATCTTGAGCTATAAGCAATGGAACCAGACTAGAAAGGGATTTATAGAAATATGTGACATAGGAGAATAAGACAAAATTATTTCATTCAACAGGAAAAAGACAAAAACTCCCAAAAACTTTCAAGGAATAGAAGATAATGCCAATGGAGAGAGTTGATGATTGTTTTTTAATGAATATCATTTGTAAAAAACCTTAGGGAGAAAATGATGACTCATGAGTCTATAACGCTCACATATTCATTTTTGAAATGTAAAAAAAATAAAAAGGAAACGAAGAGTCACAAGATGATCCAGGTGGATATCGGTGGCCACCCACCTTTTCCGACTGGCTCAAAACAATGTTCTGGCAATTTTGGCAATTTACAATTTTTAGTAGTTTTTAACTTCTGGGGCCATTTTGAGAGCCCAAATGAAGGTTTTTCGAGATCGAGGTTCTTTATTATATCCATATGCATTATTTATCCCCCAAAATAAATCTCCTCGAAAATACCTTTCCAACGAGCTATCACACGCCTAAAACGGAGATCGTATGCAAAAGTTACGACCCCGGGATGTTGATGTACTCATTTACCCAAACGGGGCCCACATGACTTTTGACGCTTCATATCCTAGGGTTAGGTTTTTGGATGTCTAGGACTTTTGGCATTTTTGTTTATTGTAAAAAGTCCTTCAGAGCCTCATTGTAATCATCTTCTTGCGAATGCAAGTAGCCGTCACATCTCTTCTCAAAGATAAGTTGCCACCATTCTAGCGAGTCTTTCACTCTGTATTTTTATAGTCTCTGTACATTTCTTTCATTAATAGAAATCGTGTATTACTGTATATCTGTGTTCATGGTTGCATCTCTGATACATTTCTGTTATATTATTGAATATCTGTGATATCTCTGTGCATTTCTTTATTATATCTCCGATCTACTTTCGTGCCGAAAATTATCTGGATCAGTGGTATCAGAGTAGGTTGCTCTTGATCATTTTTTCAGTGCATGTCCCCGATGAGGTCCGAGTATATCAAGTTGGGTCTCAAGCTTGTCTCTCTTGAAGACAATCGCTCTCACACACCCAAGAAACCCTCAATGGAGGAAGAAAAGAAAAACGACGGAGCAGACGATCCTATCAATTTGTTGCTTGAGAAAGCTCTCATGTGACAAAGGGACGAAATGATGGAGAATTTTCCCCACATCCTTCAATGCCTGCCGATAACAATAGGCACATATTCATCAAGCGACCACTTTGGAGGAACCTCTCCTTTCAAGGTACAAGTTAATTTTGATATTTCTGTATTTGAAGGACAGATAGATGCAGAAGCCCTAGAAAAATGGTTAACTCTGCTAGAAGGTTATTACTCTGTTCACAATTTTTTCGACAAAGAAAAGATCACCTTCGCACTCCTTAATGCTCTCCCTCATGTCATGTCAAACATTGGTGGGAAACTTACTGGGAGCAAAGTTCCACAGAGGAGTCTGGAATATACGGGGCCGATCCTAGTTGGGATTTTTTTGTGGATGCGATAAAGGAACAATATTACCCTGTTGGCAACTATGAGGACTAGTACATGAGATGGACCACACTGTGGCAAGAGAGGGGCCAAGTAGTTCTGGAGTTCACAAATACCTTCCATACCTTGCGCACCAAGCTGGGTATCAAAGACTCCGAGCGACATTTGGTTCTGAAATACCATGGGGCTCTACACAGATACATCCAGACTGAAATGGATTTTCTAGACATCTCATCACTCGGTGCTGCTTATTGATATGTTGTTAAAATCGAGCATAAATTTAAGCACCAGAAAAAATGGGAGTTTGGGTTTGCATATCCGCAACAACCGAAGTATGCCAAAGACGACCCTAACAAACAGTCTCTCGAAAACCAGTCCAAGACACAGGAAAAGAAGGGTCACGGGAAGACAAAGAAGGACATTGGAAAATGGTGCGAGTTCCACAAAAGCCCTGGCACAACATCGATGAATGTCTCTCAAAACAGTCATTGGTGGCCGAGATCAAAGACAAAGAGCCGAAACCTGATTCAGAATCTAATTCTGAAAATAGTGGTAAAGGACAGATCATTGATGCAGACCCCACTGCTATTGTCACGACCACAAAAATTCAACCAGAAGAACCAACAGATCCTAAAGAGGGGGAGTGCCTTTTCCATTCACAAATGTGGGTGAAGGGGACCCCACTGCATTTTATTGTTGATAGCGGAAGCCAGAAGAACCTCATCTCAGCAGAGGTTGTCAAACAGTTGGGATTGTTAACAACACCATAGCCACAACCATACAACATCGGGTGGCTTCACTAAGGATGAGATCTTCATGTCAGCCAACAATGTCGATGTTCATATGACATCCAACCCTTCAAGGATGAGGTATTATGTGATGTTTCCCCACTGGATGTCTGTGATGTTCTCTTGGGCCAACCATATATGTGGAAGTGTCATGTTGTTTATGAGTCTCGACCCCGCAGTGTCATTGTTTCTTTGGGGGGTCATCTCTATAGAATACTAGAGGTAGTTCCAACTACTGTTCCACCTAAAAATTGTCGCAAAGTAGTATCTCATACTGCAAAATTTAGCTTCTTCACAATCTATTCAAAAGGAGAGCAGAAGGACACTGCAACCACTACAGCCTTGCCCCAAGCACCTTCTATCAAACATAAGCAAGTCAAAAAGGTTGCAACAAAGCACAAAGATTCCTTCTGCACATCATCCTCTCATGTAGCCTAACTTTTTGAATGGCCTCAGCCTCAACAGGTTCGTGAAAAACTTCCACAAACTAAGCAGTGCGACGTCTCCAACAAGGCAAGTAGCTCACCAAGATGCAGATTTAGCAAATGCTTTTCCCTCTCCCCCGGGAACTCAACGCAATGGAGACCATTTGTTCCTAAGGAGGGAGGATTGATCCAAGTGGATATTGGTGGCCACCCACCTTTTTCGACTGGCTCAAAACAGTTTTCTGGCAATTTTGGCAATTTACTATTTTTAGTAGTTTTTAACTTCCAGGGCCATTTTGAGGGCCCAAATGAAGGTTTTTTGAGATCGAGGTTCTAAATAATAGCTGAAGGAATTATTGAGCCCCCAAAATGAATCTCCTCGAAAATACCTTTCCAACGAGCTATCACACACCTAAAACGAAGATCGTATGCAAAAGTTACGACCCCAGGAAGTTGATGTACTCATTTACCCAAACGGGGCCCACATGACTTTTGGCGCTTCATCTCCTAGGGTTAGGTTTTTGGATGTCTATGAATTTTTGCATTCCTGTTTATTGTAAAAAGGCCTTTAGAGCCTCATTGTAATCATCTTATTTTGAATGTGAGTAGCCGTCACTTCTCTTCTCAAAGATAAGCTGCAACCATTCTAGCGAGTCTTTCACTATGTATTTTTACAGTCTCTGTACATTTTTTTCATTAATAGAAATCATGTATTACTGTATATCTATGTTCATGGTTGCATCTCTGATACATTTATGTTATATTATTGAATATCTGGGATATATCTGTGCATTTCTTTATTATATCTATGATCTCATTTCGTGCCGAAAATAATCCGGATCACAAGAATTGAAAAGTTTCTCTCTTGTCTTATAAAAGAGAACTCATAGGATAAAATTAAGACTTTTGCCCTTTATAACAAAATATGTTACTATTATTGGTTTAGGAATTGTAGAGAAGAGATCAAATAAATGCCGATGAGGAGAGAGCGTTCTAGGGTTTGAGCCTAGTGCGAGGGCTGAGAGTTTCCATGGCGGTGCCAGGGGGTGGGGCGGCGGCCCCTCCTCCGCTGATCCCGGACGAAGAGGCCTTTCGTGGGCTGGTCAATAGCAGAGGGAAGAAAACGGTTGCTCCAGTGATCCCAAAATTCATTAAAAAATTGGAGGATATCCCAGAAATCGTATTACCAGAAGAAAGACCAATGAAGATCACCCTGGCTCTGGCCCAACGAGGGCTCGTGGGGAAGTTTATGGGCCTATGGACATCTTCCAAAACCACCGACGATTGGATCCAGTGCAACTGGAAACCAAACCTGGCGCATGGGGTTACCTACTACCCAGTGGGGCGTGGGTTTTTTGTGTTTGAATTTATCTCTAAAGAGGACCGGGACCTAATTTTCAGGAACGTCCCCTATTTTATGGGAACGCAGGGAATTTACTTGAACAAATGGACTCTGGACTTTGACCCCCTGGTGGACACGCCTAAAGAAGTGCCGGTGTGGGTCAGATTACCTAATCTCCCGATGCATTGTTAGGACTTTGAATCTCTACAAAGGATAGGGAATGGAGTTGGCAGGTACATCGACAGAGCTAACAATCGCGGGTAGTATAGTTGTGCCAAATTATGTGTGGAAGTTGATCTGGAGGCAGGGCTTCCTGAAGCAGTCAAGCTTTCGATTGGAAAGTGGACCCATTACCAGAAACTCGATTATGAGCATTTTCCCTTCAAATGCAGAAACTGTCAGGAGCATGGTCACTTTCAAAGGAACTGCCCCAAAAAGCAAACCATTGGGAAAGAGGATGCAGAAGGATGGCAGAAAGTTAAAAGAGGGAAAAACTCATATAATGCCAGAGGAAAGGACAAAAGGAATCAGGAACCCTTAAAGGACGGTCAATCCTCCCACAAAGCTCAAGAAGTCCCACAATCTCACCCAAGCCCTGCAAATGGAACAAATGGAGATGAAAACCCTCCTTTGGCCCCATCGGATCCAATATCGCCTGCCAAGAGACCTAGTCCGGGCAAAGAGTATATAAGTCTGAATTTGAATACAGACACGAAGATCCCGGATGAGGAAGTTGAAGAAGCAAGCAGCCCAAAAGGCACTCCGGAGCAGCCAAAGAGAGGTAGGAAGACTGAAAAGAAAAGAAGAGAAGAGAAAGCTATTAAGGAAGTGGCCCAAGGTACTCAGTACACTCTCCATGAGATGGCGCACACCAGATCAGGAGTGAAGCCGGGGAAAACATCGAAAGGTGGACTCCCTCCCCCTCCAAGTAAATAATGCAATACGTCTCCTGGAATTGCAGAGGACTAGGAAGTAAAATAAAAGAAGAAGCCTTGCGAGACTTAGTAAGGCTTGAACGACTAGAAGTCCTCATCCAAGAGACAAAGATGGAGGAGGTTGACCTCCTAAAGATAAGTCCTTCATTTTAGAAGAAAGGCCCAGGAAGGGCAGTCAGCGCCAGAGGAGCCTCCGGGGGGTTGGCAACCTTCTGGGATTCGGCTAAGCTGGAGCTCATTGAAGAAATTGGCACCACTCACTGGATTTTCACCAAACTGAACCACAAAGGATCCGGTCACCAGGTAAGCCTCTTTAATTTGTATGTTCCCGCCTTAATCAATGAGAAGAAAGATTGCTGGGATTCTTTACACTTGTTTCTTAACAATCACAATATCGAGAATTTAGTAGTGGAAGGGGACCTAAACGTCACCCTTTCGCTGGTAGAGAAGAAGGGGGGTTCTATTATTCGGGACCCCTCCAGAGAATGGGTGGAAGATTTGATGTCAGATTGGGAGCTGGAGGATATCCCTCCATCCAATGGCAAATTTACTTGGTCAAATAAATGATTAGGCCCTGGCCACATAGCCGCCAGGCTTGATCGGTTTCTCATACAATCCTCCTTCCTTACAATTGGGTTGAGAGCCTAGTCTAAAGTTCTTCCTCACTACACTTCTGATCATAAACCCATTTCCCTGTCTCTTCGCCCTAGCGCTGCTCTAGGCCCCATTCCGTTCAAGTTTTCCCCTTTATGGCAAGAACAAAGCGACTTCTTCAATTTGGTTCATCTTTCTTGGAAAATCCCTGTTACTGGATCTCCCTTCTTTTTGTGGGAGGAAAAACTTAGACGCCTTAAATCCATTCTCAAATTGTGGGCCGAAAACCTGGCCTCGCCCCTGGAGGAAAGGAAACAAGCACAGGAAACCTTGGAATTCCACCAACAGGTTATGGAAGAGACCCATATCACCCAATCCCTCCTCAAGCATGAAGCCGACATTCAAAGTAAGTTTCATAAAAGTTGCAGAGAAGAAGAGACATATTGGAGGATGAAGTCCAGGGCATTATGGCTCCAGGAAGGCGACAAGAATACAACATTCTTTCACAAGCATACTCAATCAAGGATAAATTACAATTCCATTGACGAAATTCACTGGCAGGATCAAGTCTACAGGGATGCACACAACATTAAGGAGGCTGCTCACAACTACTTTAAAAATATTTATTCATCCACAACAATGGAGGAATTGGACCCGCACGCTTATCCGATTTCAGAGGTACCTGATCTGGTTACTGAAGAACAGAATAAGGTGCTGAGCAGACCGATCAGTGATAAGGAAATTAAAAAAGTTGTCTTCAGCATCCATCCAGACAAGGCTCCTGGGCCAGACGGCTACACAGCTCGTTTTTATACCCATTGCTGGGATATCATCAACAAATACTTATGCAAGATGGTCATGAAATCTCAGAACTGCAACAAATTGGGAGGCAGCACAAATTCTTCATTTCTAGCCCTCATTCCAAAAGAGAAAGGGGCTAATAATTATAATAGGTTTAGACCGATATCTCTTTGCAACACCGGGTACAAAATTATCACTAAGATAATAGCAAACAAGCTCAAGAAAATACTTCCAAAGCTGATCCCAGAAAATCAGGTAGGATTTGTTAAAGGGAGACAAATTCTCGATAATGTAATTCTAGTTCAGGAAGCCATTCACACAAGCTGTAAAAAAAGAGAGAAAGGAATGACGGTCAAGTTGGATCTAGCCAATGCCTTTGACCGGGTCCGTCATGATTTCTTGTTTGTAGTAATGAGGAAATTTGGGTTCACTCAAAAGTTTATGGGGTGGATAAAGGCTTGCATCTCTGCTCCGTGGATCGCCCCCTTGATCAATGGGCGCCCTGCCAAGTATTTCCAAGCCTCTCGGGGGCTCAGACAAGGCTGCCTGCTCTCCCCTATGCTCTATGTCATACAAGCAGGTGTGTTGCGCTTCCAGCTGCAGAGCTGTCTCCTAAATAGATCCCTTCCTGGAATCAGAATTACCCCTTCAACCAACAAGGTAAGCCATGCTCAGTTTGCAGATGATACCCTTTTACTGGGAGCGGCCAGCATTAAAACAACGCGAAAATTCAAGTCTGAACTTGACCTCTACAAAGTCTTCTCTGGCAGCGAAATTAATTATCACAAGAGCAAGATCTTTGGCTGGAATTGTACCCCTCAAGAACTGCAGTAAATAAGGCGCATCCTTGATATGGAAGGCATTTCAGCTTGGGATAATTTCACTTACCTCGGGATTCCGATATTTAAAGGCCGGGCTATGGTGGTGCATTGGCTGCCTCTGGTGGATAAGCTAAAACACAAAATCCAAGCTTGGGGAGACAATTGGTTAACTAGGGCAGGCAAAGTTGTGCTTATGAATTTTTTCCTTTCCAGCCTTCCTATTTACCAGTGCTCGGTACTTCTCGCCCCTAAAACAATCTCAAACAAAATCGATGTAATGCTGCGTATATTCCTGTGGAAAGGAGGTAAGAATTGTGCGAGAAAACTCCACCTAATTAACTGGGCCAAGGTCAAGAAATCCAAGCTGGAAGGGGGACTAAATATAAGAGACGTGGCTGTTCATAACCTTGCTATGGGAGGCAAATTGCTTTGGCGAATGATCACTAGAAAACGAACCTGGACCAAGAAAATCCTCAGGAAAAAAAACTTTCGAGGAGACAGAGATCGTTGTCTAGAGAGACCTCCCAAAGAAACGAAGGGTTCCCCAATCTTATACCTTTTCCTTAGAGCCCTTTCCTTCTTTCAGCCAAATCTCACTTGGATCTCGGGAAACAGAGCAAAAATTTGTATCATGGAGGATTCCATTCTTGGCGATCAACCACTCATAGGAGTCCGAGAAATTATGCATATTGGGGAGTGGCTCTTAGCCAACAACCGTAAGACTCTTTGGGACATCTCCCTCTGGAAAAGTGACATCCATCTCTCATTGCAAGGCTGGAATTTGGGGCACTACCCGGAGGAGCTCCACAAAGAATCCATGACCCTTCTAGAGTATATCCATGGGAAGGCTCCGATAGGTGCCAGGTACAAAGACAAACGAGGTTGGGGTTCACCCATAGGGAACTATACAGCGTCAGCAGGTTATACGGCAGCCCTAAACATTCCTTGGGTTCCCCCAAACCCAGGTCCGTGGAAAGCAATCTGGAACTTCCCTTCAATTCCCAAAGTTGACCATTTCGCTTGGGCTTTGACTCACAACAACATTATAACTTTTAGTAATCTTAAGAAGAGGGGCTGGGAGGGCCCCTCCCTCTGTCCACTTTGCAGAGTTAAAGAAGAAACCCCTGAGCATCTCCTCTTCGAGTGTGGGTTCTCAAAAGAAGTTTGGAGCTTCCTTATGGGTGTGGCCTCTCCAATTCTTCCCTCCTTGGCCTCGGAATTTTTAAGCAACTGGCAGTCGTTATCCCCTTTTGAACTGAATAAAAAACATCTTCTCAAAACAGTGTGGATGTGGATTCCTAAATTCATTTGCTGGAAGATTTGGTTAGAAAGGAACAACAGGATTTTCAATGAAGTCAGAAGACTTCCCTCCCTGGTGGCAATTAAAGCTAGGATGATGTTGGCAGAAGCCTTAAAAGGAAAGGCCAACCTCAGGAACTCTGCCCCACTCTCGGAGGAGGAAGGCAGATGGATTAAGGATTTCAGCCAAGACCATTCTGGCATCATTCAAATTAAACCTCTGCATATTAGGAAATGGGAGATAAGGATGGAGGAGCACGATTTTCTACAATGGAGGTCGACGCTCAATGAATGGTGTTTATTCTTCGACGGGGCCTCGAAAGGTAACCCGGGATAGGCAGGAGGTGGGGGAATTATTCTGGACCCTTCCGGCATTACTCATACAGTGTATGCATGGGGTTTAGGCCATGCCTCAAACAACCAAGCAGAATTCCTCGCGCTTTGGCAAGGTATCAACCAGGCATTAAAGCTGGGAATCCAGGCAATTAGAATCTTTGGAGACTCTAAGCAGGTCCTGGAAACCCTCATCACTAAAAAGACGCCTAAGGACAACACTTTGGCTCAGTTGTACAGAAAATCCTCCCTCCTCCTGATGCAATTCAAAGAATCTCATCTGAACCATGTGCTAAGAGCCCTGAATGGGCAAGCTGACGCGCAAGCCAATAATGGTTCTCTTATGCGCAAAGGACTCATAAAGGTGAATGAAGACACGTCTCTTCAACCCATTCCATAAGCCTTCAGGATCCCGTGCTCTGAAGCTACACGTGAATATCATGACGGGCCGGACGAACCCCAGACCCATCATAACGATGCTGGACCAGAGATCTCTAGTTCAAAGATTGCAATCCGACTCGGGTTGTGTGGATTCTCGAGGAGGAGACCCTGTTCCTCTTAAAAAGTGGACGCATTGTCTGCCTGTTCTCATCTCCAAATGAATGTTGTGGTGAATCTCTTGTATCCTTCAGTGCTGGATCATTTCAGAGCGACGAAAAAGATGGAATTTGCGTCCAAACCGAGTCTCACCCCACAAGAGCGTATTGAGTTAATACGGGCGGAGTTAGAAAGCATTAAGGCGTCCACAGCTAAGAACAAATGGGAGATGCTTGCCATGGAGATGCAGGACATCAAAGATGATCTTTCAGACGAAATCCAAGCTGGGCTGAAGGATGCGGCTAATTTGAGGGGAGACCTGGGAAAGAGACTCTGTAAGCTGGAAATCCAAGTGGAAGAGCTCACCACGGCTCTTGGCAAGATTTCAGAGGCCACTGCTGAAGCTTCTTCCAAGAAAGGGCATTGACGCAACTCGGTGGAGAACTAGACCGATAGAACCAGGAAGTTATGAGGATCTTCAGTAGACCAGCTGATAGTCTAAGTTCAACGTATAAGTAGTCGAGTTTCGGCATGTAACTTGGGTCAAGTATGAATAGGCTCACTGATAAGAAGCTTGTAAACAGAGCAGAATCTCACATTTTGAATATGTAAGGGTTGGCAGCCCCCTCTGCCGCTTATTAAATAAAGCCTCATAACCGATTTTGTAAAAAAAAAAAAAAAAAATATGTTACTATTACTTCTGAGTAATAAATAGCAGGAGGAATTTCAGAAATCTGTGATGTTAATGGATGTATTGAAGACTATTATTTGTGCATTTATCTTCTAGATGGGTAGATAAGATTATGTTGTATGAACTATTTCTATACTCTTTCTATTTTCTTATGTTGTCACATGTTTCCTTGTGGGTACAAAAATAATGTTATAGATGCATTGTTCAACTATTTGTCTATATATCTGTAGCATTATTGTTTTTATATATCATTATAATACATGAGTTATTTCTTGTTTTGATGGTGTTACCTTTTGATGTACTCATTCTTTTAGTTTTTTTCCCGGGATATATTAGAATTAGCTAGGATTAGATTAGTTTTCTTTTAGTTTAATTAGCCTTAGGATTATTTAAAACTTTTGGGGGGAATTCCATTATCTTTCCCCTTTTATTTATTTTAATTCTGATTGTTAGTGAGGTCCATATACTTGGGGGAAACACTACACCAAATGAGAGTAAGTCTAATTGAGACCTTCCATCGGGCATTTTCACTTACTTGCTTGACATCCTATTCAGACCCGTCAACATGCCCTTAAGAAAAAGCTAACATAGATAAATACATGAAGAACACATCAAAATGCATTAAAACACATTTCACATTCATTCATTCATTATTGTTATATTAACCGATAGGGCCATCCTTTTATAGCACCAAAATGTAACCAATTAATTTGATGTTAGGATGATTCATTCCACATAAAAATGCAAGGGTTCCTAAAAAATTCCTTGAAATTTTCCTTGTCCTATTTGCTAGTAAATTGTTCCAGTTGACCATATCGATGAGTTGAATCCTTTGTTGATCACTCAGTCGACTATATACCATCGATTGATTGTATCCATAAGATCCATATGTGTGATTAACTTGCATAGCCTCCTATTCAACACTTCTTTGACCATTCTTGGAAAGGAAGAAGCCACTTTTAATATTTCTGCTATATTTCCCCTGGATGGTTCCTGAAAAAAAGATATGAAGTGATTTATACCTTCTTCTACCAATTTTGAGAACTTTTTGACCATAGTTCACTCTTTCTTTCTTATCTTCGATATAATATTTATATTCTTCTAATATTTGGCATAGTTATGGAAGAATTTATTTATTTAGTCACCTTCAGTGAGCTAGATAGATCTAGTTTTCATTCTCCACTCTATCTTGTCCTTCTCTAGGAGCTTCCTTTTGGCATTTTCAGGATTTTTTAGTTCTAGAATGTCTTTTTAAGTAAACAAACCCTTATCATTTTTCTCAAATATATCTATGATTTGATCCTTTATTTCTATTAACTCCATTTGGCTTTCTCTTGATGTTTTCTTCGCCTATTCCACTACTACATTCTTTATTTTCTTTGTGTTATTAAAAAACTAAAACTTGGTTAATTCTCCTATATTTAGGACATACTTTCTCTAGTTTTATAACACTATATCTCTTAATCATTCTTCATATAACCAAGAATGATTGAATTTGAAGGGGCCAAGTGGTTTTTTTTTTTTTTCTATTTGGATGAGAATAGGAAAATGGTGTGAAGATCCACCCTTCGCTACCCATGAATTCAATCTTTATAATTCCTCCATGATTTTTCTTGCTACCAAAAACCTATCTAATCGCTTGGAAACCCCTCCCTTCCACTTCTAAGATTCCTCCAAGTAGGGATAATATGAATTGGTTCCACATAAAAATATCCTGATTCTCCAAGATATGCACAAAAAATATGCTAATCGATCTTGTCTATCACTTTATTCTACACCTCCCCTACTTTTATTGTTAGATTTAGGTCACCTACTATTATCAAATTGTTTTAATTTTCCCATCCTTGGATTTTGATTTTTTCAAATAGGATTTCCTTTCTACACAAGGGTCAAACATGTTGATTATATTATACACCTTCCACATTTTTTAACCCTAGTTTAAATTGGATCCTTCCAACCAGTAATTAAACCCCTTGATTTACCCACTAAGTTCAAAGTACTAAATGACCAATATTTTAAATAGGAGGCCAAAATAGAGACAACTTTGTTCTGATCACACATTGTCTCTTGTTATATAATTATGTTTGACTTATATTTGATGAACAATATTTTTAGGGATAGCTTTATATGGGCATCTGTTACCCTTATCACTTTAAGAGATAGGATATTCATTGGTACATCTTATTTAAGGCCATCCTTACTTTAATGACCTCTTACACACACAAACACACATGTGTATACTGTATAGATCATGTATACAACTTAGTAAATTGAAATATGTTATGTACAACTTCAATTATTTTTTATATGTTTTCATTGTTAAATAGACTTGTAATAAAATTTAAAAACAGAAAAGTCCATACTTTATCATAGATGTATCCACTACTGTTTTAGACAAAATAAATCTCTTAGTATTAAAAATATCTAATACAGAAAATTCATTTTATACCCAAGAAAAATAGGTTGCACTACACTTATAGAGTCCAAAACCTAGGAAATGATTATTTTGCAGTGATAAAATAATAATTTTTAAAACAAAAACAATAATTTTTAAAGTGAAAACAATATAACTATTAGATATTCTTCCAAAACAATGCTTGCCACAAGACCAATGTTTTCTTTATCTGCATGCAACACACTTGGCACCTGGTAGCTTTTACTACCGCAAATAAATTTAATACATGTAAATCCAGGAAGAGAAATGTAGGAAGGCTTGTTGCGGCCGAGTATAGGTCGTGTGGGCATTCTGGGTGTTGTGGTAAATTCCCTGCCGGATCATAGTAGATCGACCAAACATGCATTATAATTATCACTTTGAAGTGATGCACACCATAATTATTACTCTCAGGGGAATAAACACACACCCGAATTATCACTCTCAGGCACTCTCGAGACAGAAATAAATGCTTTCTCAAGTGGAGTTTATTTCTTCATTTGTGTGTGTGTGGGGGGGGGGTGTTCTCCACTATTTCTCCTATTGGGGGGGCGTGATTTTCTCTTCCTGATGAGGGGGCGTGATCTATTTTTTCTGATGAGGAGGGGGTGGGGATGTTTTGAAGATTGAATTAAGACAATTCAGAGACCGATTTCTACGAAGTCCTTTGGGCGGCGGTTTCACTAAACAAGACACCGAAGCGACGGTCAAATTGGGTTTATGAAGGTTGAGAGGATCATTGTTTTTGTTCCCAGAATGATGGGGCAAAACAACATGTTATTTGTTCTTGAGAGGTCCACACAACCAACCCAATGGCGATAAATGTATGGTCCAAACAAACCAACTAGTAAATCCACTATACTAATGAAATAACAAACAACACAACCACTCTTCCTTGCAGCCTGGACATTAACACACAACCCCATTGATGGATCTTCCTTGCAGCTTGGACATTACCAGGTAACCTCGATTATATTTTTTTTGGTCATTTCCTGCAATTGACAACAACAACTATTGCAACATGAAACTTAGGTATGGTATTGACATCTCATTTTTGGCATAGTGAATAAATTTTATCACAAACATAGAAATCATAGGCAAATAAGGTGTTAATTTGTTGTTACGGAGGAAAATAAGCTAACAAATTGATAACAGTAAAGAGGAAAATAAGCTAACGAATTGATAGCAGTAAACAGACGTACACAGAGTCAACATCTATTGATAAGAGTAAAGACACATACACAGAGTCAACATCTATTTGCCTTTACAACATGCTAAGAGAATGAATCCAGGAAGAAAAAGCTAGATGACTAGCAAGGTAATTTACCATGTTTAATGTACTTGTAGGCGGACATTTCTTCAATAATTCCTTTGGTATGCAATTGCAATTGAACATTCCAACGATATGAGTTGTTTTTTGTGTAGTCTGACATGCCCCATGGCCTCACACTGGTGGTAACATAGCTTTGTAACATAGATTTGACAAGCTCCATGACCTCATGCTGGTGGTAACATAGCTTTGATAGTCTCCATGGCCTCACACTTTCGATATGTTGGAAGAAATAGAAGTTGATCTAGCATGTAAGCTATAGCTAGATAACACTTATCTACACAACGCTCATCTACAACGTTTGGACACGGAAACATAGATGTACACCGCAACATAAAGTTAATCCTAAATCATATAGAATATGATAAACAAAAGAGGCATGAACATTAAATGTTTATGAAGTAATTCTAATGTCAAAGCTAGCATTAATTCACTTGAAATGATGTATAACATAATACGCCTTAATGCAGGCCTAAATTGTTAAGTTTGAAACCAAAATTTTCACCCTTGCCTCGATATGAGGCCAAATAAGGCCTCAAAGTAAAAACTTATGCTTAAAAATAAAATTTGAGTTGAAAAATCATATGATTGTTTCAAAACTTTGTTTTAAATGGTGGATATGCGTGAAAGGATTAATAGAGGATTGAAAAACTGGTTACTAATAGTCTCTACAATCCAAAGTACAGGGACTAATAAAAGGAAGTCATTCAAGGGTTTTGTTAGCACTAAGAGTCACCCTCAGATTGCAAGAGGATAAGCCCAGTAGCCATCAACATGTTTGTGGAGGTAGGTTTATGAGTGGAGGTAAAATGGAAAAAACACAGTACAAGAATGATTTAACATAGAAACTAGACAAGAAATGCATAGGGAAATGAGGTCCTCATTAACTTCAGTCAGTGGTTTGAGTTTAAAGGTGAGAAGAAGGAAGACTTAGTGAGAAAGGTGGAAAAGTCTTCCATGGGTATCTGACTTTCAAGCAGCTTGGTGAATAAAAACTCAAGCTCAAGAGCACTCTTGAACTCAAGTTTCAGACACTGAAATATTTCACAACAACATAATAATCAAACCTCCATTACTATGTGGTTACAAAAACTTGTCTGGATCCTCCATGCATGAGCATTTCAACCTAAGAAAAATCTAGATAACAAGGAAAGTACTGGAATAGGTCACTGTTGCATTATAATCAAACCTACATTACAATACAACCACAACCCTCGAATGGATCCTCCATGCCCAAGTGTTTCAACACAGTTTACACAACAATATGAAATGAATTGACTTCTATTAATGCGAAAGTCTCAAATCATATACATAACTAGAGAACAACTCTAGCATAAAACATTACATAGTAGGGAGCTCTGCTCAACCAATTGACGACCATAACAAAATATTAAACTGATCAATTTATACTCATATTAGTCCACAAATACCAAGAGTGTGATCTGGCCATTCCATTCAAAGCCTTTCATCTATGCCTTCTTCTGTCAAACTGTGCATGTATCCTCCTGTTAGACTTAAACTCAGCTCAACATGGGCCTGTAGGAAAAATCATCCATTGTGGTACCTCAGGCTGACAGTTATGTCTCCACAGCTAGACCCTCCATGCATTTTATTTATGGAGTGAGTCAAGGTTTCAACCACCACTCCTTTTTCATTAACTGATCTCTCATCGGGATCGGGATGAGGCTTAACACCTAGGGGGATTCCACATGTTGCTCTTGGATTAGACACTATATAAGCATGTGATTGCACGGACATCAAATTTGTTTTGGATCCACACCTCTTTTGAGCCCTCAATCCACCACCTTCCGCCATGTAGCTCTTTTTTTATACCATTGTTTCAATTGGGGGACCACTCAATAATTTTATCGTTCGAGCATGTTCCGTCCCCGCAATGAAGCATGGTCGTCGATATGGTTGCGATATGTGATCTGGGAAAGCCTCACTTTTGTTTCCATGTGCTGCTCTTGGATGGAACTTGCTTCCTACTGTGAAGATCAACGACTCATAATTTCTTCTGGAGTTCGGGCTTCAAGCCTTTTCAATGCATAGCTCTTACAATCCTTTGAAGTGCTGAATTCTAGAAGTGAGAGATTTGGTGACACGTGGCCTCTTGTTTTGGACAACTGAGATTTATTTCAGGAGTTCGGGATTCGAGCCTTTTCTTCTTCTTGTTCGCGCAATCCTTCGAAGTGTCGAATTCCCAAAGTGAGAGATCTGGTGATGCGTGGCCTCATGTTTTGGACGATCGAGATTTATTTCAGGAGTTCAGGCTTTGGGCCTTTGGGATTCCTTTACTCACTCAACTTATGCTTATTTTCTTAGGGAGTATGAGATCGCCTGACATGTGTCCCCTACTGAAATATCAATGGCTATGAGCAATTGTGGGATCACAAGTAGCAGATACTTTAATTTCCTTTCCGATCCCC
>ML842795.1:57198-76639 GCA_009831015.1 Picea engelmannii
ATATCAAAATGCATTAAAACACATTTCACAGGTTTGGGGCAAGGAATAAAAGAGGGTTTTTGGTTCTAGAAAAGACAACCCGTTGTGCTTCCTTGGTGTGTTTAGAAGCTTTGACCCAATTCTGGGGGCCAACCATTAGGACTTGAACTCAGATTTCATCCTTTAGGCCACTAATAAAGAATTCCCTGAAGAAAAAATCAGGCATGCCCTCTGTTCTAAAATCCAAATTCTCAAAGGTGGCAATAAATTCTTCCATTGTGCCTGATTGTTTCAACTTGGTCAAATGGCCCAAATCTTCATGTTAGAATATGAAATATTGTGCTCATTTTACCATTGAAAATACCCTTGTCACCCAACCATAGGCCGAAGCCACCCTTCGAGCACCTTGACCTTGACAGAGAAGAGAATCTTGGTAGCAATTCAATAGCCAAGAGAGGCTAATGCACCAAGCAAGAAGTAACCAAGATGATTAGATAGTCCCACCCAAAAGCTGGCGCAATACCTTCCCCATGATTTGCGCACAAGACTGCAACTGCACTGCACATAATTGGCTCTCTACAACTGCTGAGAAGTGTGTCAAATGAGAGATTGACACCATTTATAGTTGTTCTGGAAAACTTACTGGGGCCGACTTCTCCTTCTGGGTACTAATTAATTCATATTAATTATATTTCTGCAGCCGACATCTTGTCTAGGGTTTCCTTCATTTCTTTGCTTCCTTCAAGAACATTCTAATCTTGTCAAAGGTCACAATAGTGGTTCATACCTCCCGAAGCTACCATAATATCAATGCTCCCTCCTATCTAGGGAGGTATGGTCTTGAGCACAAACAGACCATTCAACTGGTAGTATCACGAGCACCGTCATTATTATCCAATTGGATAATATCATATGACAACTGGTACAATATCAATTGGTAGAACACAACTGTGTCTATACACGGTAGTACACAACTACTCAAACCGTGACACATAGTCACAAACAGTGGAACATATCCACCATAGTAGTATATCTCTATTGTCTGGAGACATGTAGTCTCCATAACAATCATCTGATGAAAAAATGTATAGAACATATTGTTAAAATAAACTGAACCATCTGGGCCAATGTTTCACTCACATCTGTGAGATCTGAAAGAATATCTGCCCTCAATACAAAACATCAACAATGGGCTATCTGCCCTATTCTTCTCAGACAAGGAATAATGATTGTTTTTTATTTCTGAGCATGGACCATTCCTCACCCTAGGCCATTCCTCCTACACTAATCAAAGTGCACCTTGGAGAGAATGTATAAACCTTAAGGAATGTCTATCCCTGATTGCTGAGCCTGGACCATTCCCCACCCCAGGCCATTCTTCCTACACTAATGAAAGTGCACCCTAGAGAGAATGTATAAACCCTAAGGAATGACTGTCCAGACCATTTCCTCTGTTAACCACAAGAGGAAAAGATTGTCCTATATCAACCTCCAAAATGGGTCATTCCTCATGTTAACCATACTGAGAAATCGATGTTCGGTGAGGCGGGTCAGTCTTCTTGAGTAACCCTCAAGAAGAGAGACTACCCTAGACCACTCCCCATGTTAATCACAATGGAAATTCGTTGTCTATGATACATCAACAATCTGGACCATTTCCCATGTTAACCACAATGCAAAATCGTTGTCAATCATAAATCTCAATCCACTTTCTAAACATGAAAGAATCTGTCTGAGTTGGACTATTTTTTTTTAATCACAAAATAAATGTTTTCAATAATATTCTTAGTGCTCCCTCCCAACCTAGAGAGTCATTTCTTTCCTTTCAACTAAGGGAGTTATTTCCACGATCCCCGTCTTCTCTCGGAAATATGAAAACTTTATTCTGGATAGAGGTTTTGTCAGGATATCTATTGTCTTCTCATCAGTGGGGATATACTCGAGCTTTACTTCTCCTTCCTGGACTTTATCTCGAATAAAATAGTATTTGATCTCAATGTGTTTCAACCTTTCATGAAACATGAGATGTTGTGATAATCTTATACAACTCTGATTATCACAATATATTATGGTCGATTCTAGAATCTGATCAAATAAATCAGAGATTAACTTCCTTAACCATATTGCTTATATGCATGATTCACATGTTGCCATATACTATGCTTCTGTTGTGCTGAGTGCGATAGACTTTAGTTTCCTGCTGCCCCACTATATCATAGCGGAGCCCAAACTGAAACACATACCTAAATTTCTCTTTCTGTCTTCTGTACTTCCTGCACAATCAGAGTATGTGAATCCATGAAGTTGGATATCAATGGATGCGGTATATATCAAGACATATTTTATTGTCCCATGAATATATCTTAATACATGCTTTCCAGCTATCCAATGTTCATGTCTTGGTTCCACCTGGAACTGGTTTAGTGTATTTATAGCAAAGAAAATGTTTGGTCAAGTATTTACCAAATACATCAATGACCCAATTAGTTGTCGATATAGAGATGGGTCTATTGGATCAGAATCTAGATCTTTCACTTTTCTTATATCCGCATTCATAGGAATGTCCATGGAATTACAATCCATCATTCCAAATTTTGGAAGGATCTTTATTGTGTACTTTCCTTGTCCAAGGAATACTTCACCATGCTTTTTCCATACTTCTAGTCCCAAGTAATAATGCATGAGACCTAGATCTTTCATATCAAATTCAGAAGCTAATTTCTTCTTGCACTGGATGATGAGAGACTCTTCACCTGTTATGAATAGATTGTCAACATATAGTAGTAGGATTATAGGTGCATTGTCCATGACTTTATAGTAAAGGTTTGGATCTGCATGACTCTTGGAGAAACCAAGTCTCATTAGATAGTTGTCCATTCTAGTATACCAAGCCCTTGGAGATTTCTTGAGTCCATGTAGAGATTTATTTAATATGAAAACATGAGTGTCTCTGGAATGTACCTCAAACCCTTGAGGTTATTCAATATATACTTCTTCTTCAATGGTTCCATTGAGGAAAGCTGTATTTACATCCATATGATGTAATTTCCATCCCATGGAAGTGACAAGAGATATGATAGCTCTGATGGAAGTATATCTAGCCACCGGAGCAAATGTCTCATCATAATMTTCTCCCTCCTTCTGGGAGAACCCTCTAGCTACAAATCTTKCCTTGTATTTATCCACGCTTTCGTCTACTGCATGTTTGATCTTGTACACCCATTTTGAAGTTACCACYGATTTTTATTTAGGTCTTGGTACGATTTCCCATACCTCATTTTTCATAATGGATTGATRYTCTTCCATCATAGCTTCTTTCCATTGTCCCTTTTGAACTTCTTCTTCAAATGTGGTAGGTTMTTCATCTAGAAGCTTCGTCATGTATGTTGCATAAATTGAGAATCRTTTAGGTATTTTTCTCTTTCTGAATGTTCCTTCTGGAACCTTGAGTCTTTCTACATMTTGTAAGGTAGCTTCAAGCCAAGCTRGTCTTTTCTTGGTCTTAGGTACRATATCYGAATCAATGTTTTCACATGGCTCCATAGGATGATCAGGTAGTTCCTTTTCGTCATTTTCGTTTTCTGTGCTTTCTTCGTTAAGTTCTTCAATCTCTTCTTCTTCTATAGTTTCTTCTATGGATTTCTTGAAGGCCATCTTCTCATTGAATGTTACATCTCTGTTGACTTCGATCTTGTGTTGTTCTAGAATATATATTCTATAGGATTTGGATGAATCACTGTATCCCATGAATATCCCTTTCTTTCCTAAAGGTTCTAGTTTATTCCTCTTGTCGTTAGGAATGTGAGAGTAAACAGGACATCCAAATATTTTTGGATTTTCCACATTAGGTTTCTTACCTGAGAAATATTATTTTGGTGTCATGTCCTTCAATATACGATGAGGACTTCTTTTCTGCACATATATTGTTGTCATTGTTGCTTCTCCCCATAATAACATGGATAGAACTTGATCATTTAGTAAGGCTTTTAAGGTTTCTTCAATGGATATGTTCTTTCTTTCTGCTACACCATTTTGTTGAGGATTATGAGGAACAATCAACTCCCTCCTAATCCCCGCCAATTTGCAGAATGCAATGAATTCCTTTGATGTGTATTCTCCACCATTATCAGTTCTTAGTGTCTTGATCTTCTTATTTGTGAGATTTTCCATTTCTACTTTGAACCCTTGAAACTTGTTGAATACTTCGTCTTTTGTCTTGAGTAGATATAACCAAGTCTTTCTTGAATAGTCATCTATGAAGATTACGTAGTAAGAATATCCTCCTAGAGAATTTACTAGCATCATACCGCAAACATCTGAGTGTATCAGATCTAGAATCTCCTTTGATCTATTGTTGTTGCTTGGGAATGGTTTCTTGATATTCTTCCCAAGAGAACATCCTTTGCAGATTCCTTCATGTGTAGACTGCAACTCTGGTATTCCTTCAACCATCCTTTTGAGAAAGAGTAATGCTTGATATTTAACATGAGTATACCTTCTGTGCCAAAGCTCGTTGGGGTTGACTTCGTTGTGTACAAGAGCTTATTCATTTTGTTCTAGTAGTCTATATAGATTTCCTTCACGACTTCCAATAACCCTAGAATTCTCTATGATGGAGTCTTTATGCCATGATAAAACCTTTCCATCCAAAAAATCTATTCTGTTTACCTTGTATTCTAGGCAATATATCAATACAAGATTCTTTTCTAAACTAGGTACATATAAAACATTGCTTAAGTGAACATAGTTACCTGTTTTTATTTTGATGGAGGCTTGTCCAAATCCTTCCACGTGGTAAGTGGTTTTGTTTCTAAGCTCTACCTTGTACGAGGTCTTCTTCTCATTTAGATTTGAGAGTCTGTCTTGATCTCCCGTCATGTTCCTAGAAGCTCCACTATCGCTTATCCACATTTCATCTTCAATCATTCTAGTAAGTGTTGAGTAGTGTAAAAGACTGATCATTTCACTCATGTCTTCGGTTGACTGGAAACTGGTCATGCCTTGATCCAAAACTTCAACTTCATCGTTTATGTCTTCTGAGAGATCCAAAAGGTGCGATGAGTTAGGGCGCATCTGAATATCTTATTTTTGAGCAAGATGCTCCATCACAAGGTGCCATATCCGAGATTAGGGTTCCTGCAACTGCTTCTGCTAGTAACCCTAGCAACAATGTCTTTGGAAGCTGCTCCTACTAGTAACCCTAGTGGTAGTTCCTCAACGAGCTCAATATCCTAGTGGCTATGCTTCCTTCCAATGTTTAGACTGAATGGAGGAGGTGTGGGCCCATAACCTATTAGAATATGAAAGATTGTGCTCGTTTTACCATTGACAATACCCTTGTCACCCAACCATAGGCCGAAGCCACCCTCCGAGCACCTTGACCTTGACAGAGAAGAGAATCCTGGTAGCAATCAAATAGCCAAGAGAGGCTAATGCACCAAGCAAGAAGTAACCAAGTTGATCAGATAGTCCCACCCAAAAGTTGGCGCAGTACCTTCCCCAGGATTTGCGCACAAGACTGCAACTGCACTGCGCAGAACTAGCTCTTTGCAACTGTTGAGAAGTGTGTCAAATGAGAGACTGGTGCCCTATATTTATAGTGGTTCTGGCAAACTTACTGGGGCTAACTTCTCCTTTTGGGTACTAATTAATTCATATTAATTATATTTATGCAACCGACATCTTGTCTAGGGTTTCCTTCATTTCTTTGCTTCCTTTCAGAACATTCTAATCTTGTCAAAGGTCACAATAGAGGTTCATAACTCCCGAAGCTACCATAATATAAACACTTCATCCACAAATTGTGTCCAAGAAACATACCCTTGGCATGTCTTTTTACACCATTTCCACCACTACCAACATTTAGGATCCAGAAAAAGGACACCATAACGAAGTTTGACCAATTCATGAATGATGTCATGTAAGGGGAAATAATTTTCCATTGGTGTGATCCATCCCATGGAATTAGAGCCATCAAATTTGTTCACCTCGACTCTGGGGAGATGTAGTTCTCAATGAGTTTGATGGGAATGAAAGGCTTGGTAATGGGAAGATTTGACATCTTCATGGTGGTAAGGTTGTTCAAAGGAGGTAGGGCCCTAGAGTTGACTCAGGAAGTGGTTCATCTAGGCCAAGAGGTATTCTATGAACTGTTGCACACCTTGCAGATTAGTTTTGAGGGTATCAATATCAGAGTTGAGGGTAGCAAGATTGGAATTGATTTCTCGGATGGAATTCTTGTTTTTTTCATTTCCGACAATAAAGTTTTTGAGTTATTGAGTGTGGGTGAGGACCATTTAGGGAGACAGAAAATGGGTAGGTGGGTCCACACAGAAAAAATTAAAGATGAGGGGTATCAGGATGGACAAGGAAAAGAGAGGAAGTCAATGTGATAGGTGGAAAATAAGAGTGTCGATAAGGGTAGATGGGTCCATGAAAAAAATACTAACAAATGATAGGTACCACTTCAATCAGGAAAAAGAGAGGTATTCAATGGGATAGGCAACAAATAAGGGTTTCAAGAGGAGTGAGTGGGAAAAAAAAGGATTACAAGTGATAGGTACCACTATGAACAAGGAGAAGAGAGGAATCCAATGGGGTAGGTCCTAAATAAGGGTGTTGGGGAGTCCACTATACTGTTTTTATATATATACTTCCACAGAGTTATACTCTTTCCTAAAGTGATGAAATGCCCAAAGTGTTAATAGGAAAAGTTGTGTAGGAATTTTGCAACTAGAATGCAAGAGGTAGGGTTGTGCAACACAATATCTCTTATGTTCCTTCTTTGTTATGTTTCATTCCCAAGGGTTAGGGTTTTCAGGGTTCCTACAAACAAGGGTTTTTCCTATGCTATATCTCTCTTATATACATGCGGGGTTGAAAAGTAGTACTCAACCTAATATCTCAGGGAAACAAATAAGGAGACTTGATTGTACCCTTAGTCATACTACCCAATTACCTAGGTACTAGAGAGTATCTTCCTGAGTGTTGTTCTCAATGTCATTATAGTAGTCAGGCAGTCGATCGAATGATCTAGAGTTGGCTTCAGGAGACCTAGGGGACTCCCGATATACCTAATGGTATGTGGGAGTGATATCCATGTACATATTCTATCTGATGTTGTACTACTCGAAGTGTACCAACAAGGGTTACAGAGGTTTCTAACAAGATGAAACATGTGTTTCTAAGTAACCCCATGAAATCATTTGTATTTCCTGTGTGTAACTTCCCCACCACAATTTTACCCTCTAAATGACAGATCTTTGTTCTTTTAAGATGTCGACACTACACATATATACTCTGGAAAAAAATTCCCACAGATTCTACAAAAGAAAGAGCTTTGATACCACTTGTAAGGTATCAGATATATTATAATGAGCAGAACAAAGATATAACATAAAATATCGGGGGAACAACAAAATAATGAGAGTAACAATACTAACAATAATGCCTTTATTTAATGAAATCAATGTTCACTTGCCTCTTCGAGGGGGAAACCTCCAGCAAAACAGAGCTCTATTGCAATAATTCTCAAGACAATATTTCTCATACCTTCTACTCCTATTTATACTAATTCTATCTTCTAAACAACATTATAGAGGAAGATTTTTCTAGAAGCAGAAGCTTCTATTATGTCTTCTTACATTAGACTTGTTCACATTATTAAATAGGCCTCATTAACTAATGTCATCCTTTATTACATGAAAAATACATTATTTTACCTACATGAGGGGTTAGGGAGGTTAGGTCCCTAAGAATTCATCTACTTTCACTATTCTAGATTCCACTTTTTGTACAATTGGAGACACTATTCACCACTTTTATTGTGTTAGATACAATTCTACACATCATGACAAACACCTTTTCATCAAGGGGGGGCGGGGGGTTCTTTCTAGAATAATCCTAGAAACATGCCTTTGAGGTAGCACTGCTAACACATATGACAAGACATACACAAACCATGACAAGACTCCATTGTTGATGTCGATGGAGTAAAGATTCCCTAACACCAATATCTCGACCTTTCGTGGGGCTAGGCAGGAAGAGACGAGAATGTTACCCTATGTTTAAAGTCCTGACAAGAAAACACATTAAACTTCAGGCTAAATCTCATCTAACCTAAAGTCCAAGCATGAAATCATTTTTCCTTGTATTTTCATTTTTTTAAAATATTTGATTTTTATGTTTTTGTGTATGAGATAACAAAGTTAAAATCAAACTTAAAAGAAATTAGTAACTCAAGTAAAGATGTACAAAAAACTCTACTTAATAATATTTTGTAAGAAAATAACTAAAACAAAACTAATGAAGAGTTAAGTTAAATGTGTTGATGCTAAAATGAGTTAGTTAAAAGAAAAGTTTGTTAAACAAAATACTCAAAGATTATTGAAATAAACTATAGTAATTATGTAGTGATGTAATACTTTTTAATTTTTCTTAAAAGATGGAATGTAATAAATAATAAGAAATCTAAAATAAAGAAAGTAAAGAAAGTTTGTACCTATTAAAATTGACTAATTAAAATAAAATATAAGAAACTTATGTACAATGGTTTACAAAAGTAATAGGTCTATCGATTTATTTTAAAAAAAAATTAAGTGTTGAATTAATAAAAGTATGAAAGAAGCTGATATTTAAAAAATAAAAAATAAAGAGACAATTCCAGAGCGTAAAAGAATTTAGTCTTTATTTAAAATGATCCCCATACAAATTCTTGAATTTTTTAAATCTACAATCCTCTGCGTAGACTTGGGCTAGGTATTTAGCCTTTAGCCATTCTAGAACGAAGTTACAATAGAAAGACCAAGAATGAAAGAAGAAGAAAGTTGAGCCAAAATGGAATGGAGAAATGGTGGCGATAACTCAAGGTGAGAACCTTATGAGAACCAACAAAGCTCATCCTCGCTTCATCCCTTCGCTATTTTGCAAGACCCCTCTCTCTTCAAGTTCTTTTCCTCTCTTTGGGGTTGTCTACTACCTGTTTTATATTGTTTTGGTGAGTAGTTCTGGTAGTTAAAGTTGATGCGGTTCTAACTAGTTGTAACAATCTGCTTCATTTTTATTTAATAAATATTTGTTTATCTGCTTTGCTTTGTCAATTCTGTGAAACAAGAAACTGCCTCCCCAAATTTATTTGAAAATTATGTCAATAATGTCGAAAGTAGCTTGTTAATATACAACATGTGTCATGAGCATATTTTAGCAATGGACCCCGACTCCTTTGCTTTTGTAGCATCAAAACTACCAACTGCATACTTTTCAACTATCATGTATGGAATTCAAGTTTTATACACTAAGCATTGATGCTTGATCAAATTGTTTTGATAAGCCTAGTGGAATAAAGGAAAATTTCTAAGATGCTTATTACTATGGATCCAGTGATGCTCCACGCTAATCCAATGATCATTCATATTTTGTCACCTGGTCGACATCTCCATGAAAAATTAGTAATGGGGATAAAACCTTATCCAATTGGCTTTCTATCTCTGATGTGGTTTTGAGCATCTTCGTTGTAGTTCTAAGGAATAACTTATCCTTGTAGGCGATTACATTTACACTACCATCTTTTGTTTTCTTGAGATCCTTAAAATCCAACTCTGATATATCTTTCTGAGGAAACAATTTTTTTTTGGAAGGAGGCGAGATAAGAGTTTCACAACCTATAACACTTTCTAAGGTGGAGTGACATTCTCTACAATCTTGCACATAGGAGCAACAAGAAAATTCCCATCCAATGCAAGAGGTTGCTTCAAGTGAACCTTCAAAGCCACCACCCTAGCCATGGACTGTCCAAAAATGAAGCTTGGAAGATCCTTGAACTCCGACTGTGCCCTAACTTTGGAGAAATGTTCAATAACATCATCAATAAGTTCTTCAAAGCTTGGAATATAACCATGTGAACCTTTAGAGGAAGAGCCTCTGGAAGCTATTTTTTTGTGAATCTCTCCAGCCCTCGCGAGTCTGCTTCATAACTCTCTTTAGTCTTTACTCCTAGTGGTAAAATCTCCGAAAACAACAACCAAATAAATTGTAGATATTGTGTCTTTCAATGTGCCAATAGGTATAACCTCTGAATATTCTTTAAGGACGTTGAGCGTTTTAAACCTACTAACGAAATCTCTTTGGGGTCTTTGAAAAGTTCTTGATTGCGCACATTATATTGAAGGAAATTGTTGCCAATAAATCCATACTATTTGAGTGCATTTACAGTCCATTTATTTGCAGTGAACATCCAACACAATATGATCTTCAAAACAAACAAAATTCCTTCCTTAAATGTTCAATATCCATAAACTTCATAACATCTATGCTCCTTTCAATAAACCACTTCGCATCGATAATGTCAACCAAAAATATGAGTATATCCATAAACTTCATAAGCTCTATGCTCCTTTCAATAAACCACTTTGCATCGATAATGTCAACCAGAAATATGAGTATGTTGTATGATCTTGTGCATATTACACATTTTTTAAAACATTTTTCTTAATTATCATGCTGAGTTCCTCTAATTGATATTTAAAAATGTGTTCATGCCAATAATCCCAAATATTTTGCTATCAAGGAGGCGTAATTTTTCTAGAATACTTGAATACACAATGTTGAGGCAATTAGATCCAGAGTCATGTTGCTTTTTTTCGGGGAATTTCAATCATTTTGTTTGGTGATTGCATGGCCTTAGACCATGGAATAATCACATAGAACATTAAATAAAATCTTGTGTAGTATCCATGCTACTACCAGATATTTCAAGACTTTCCATACTCAAGCCTCAAAATTATTTTGTATAGAAGCACTTTGTAACATGAAGCTTCAAGCAACCATTTTACCTTCCATTATTCTTTGTCATGTATCTACTATTACTTTACAACATATACCTTTTAATGTGATGAGAGTGGGAAGATATAACTAACCCCCTTCATCAAATGAAAAGAACATGACACTATAATAATGTATTTCTTGCTTTTGATATGAAGTTGGATAATGTTAAAGCCATAACTCACAAGGAAGGTATAAACTTTGGGTTAGGATATGGAGAGTGGATGGTGAGGTATATTTGGGAAGTGAGACATGTTTCATACCATGGGTTTAATATAAAATAATGATGTACTCTTGAATATTTGGTTGGGCATGAAATAACCTCAAATTCATACTTCATAAAACATAGCATTATAAGGTTATGTCATAGTTACAGAAAAGAGGCATGAAGTTTATTTTTGGAAGGTGAATTATGAGAAAAATAAAAGGAGCATGGTTGATATGTATTTTGAATGTGAAGAGTGAGAAAAGGGTCTTTCTTAGAAATAAGTCAAGTTCCAATAACATTACGCTATCTTAAACGCGAATAAGTGAAACTTTGCACAAGTAGTGTGATTCGAGAGGGAGCTTGGAAACACTTTGTCGGCTAAGTACTGTTGACCAAAAATGTAGTCAACATCCATTAAACACAATGGTTATATTCCAACCATCATAGAAAATATGTACAAAATATTACACTTATGTACAAGGGTCCACACACTTCCCTGTGCTACTTATTGGGAAGAAGCACATTATTTGAATCATCAACATTTGGATATTTTTGCGGATATGGTTCATCATCTAAATTATATTCCAATTCTAAGTCAGTTTCGTATAGATATGTGTTGATCTCATCATCACCAAGCTTGTATCTTAGGACACCAACTACTGAAGCATCAAAGGGAGGCATGACATCCCTGATATACCATTGATTGGTAGGGTAAATTTGATATGAAAATTTCCATCTATATCACTATTAGTTTTGAATTACTTGAAATGGGACAATATTTGCATCTTCAAACTCAATAAATAACAAATGACCCAAGCCATGCGTAACACACTACTATATATGAAGGTTAAAATAATGCAACCTATTTGGAGCAAAAATATTTGCACTACAAGGGAGGAATTTAATAGTAAATATATTCCAATAAGGAGACCATAAATGAGAAGATGAAGTCAACACATTAGAAAATCCTATAGATATATATTTTTCTTTTTAGATAAATGCAAGAAGACATTTATAACAATAAAATTAAAGATAGGGCTCCCTAAAAATTAATCTAGGGTAATCTTTCCAAAGACTATGAAAAATACCATTTACAGAGAATATAAGACTCAATTTTCCAAGGACAAAACTTAATGCAAAATAAAATATCTACACATTGGGAACTATCTTCTCACTTGATCCTTGCTTGATTGTAATCATGGAGATTCTATGAAGAGGAAACTGGAGATCATCTTTAGATTCATAATCTGAAATAAAATAATCTTCTTCTTCTTCATAGAGGAAAAAAATGTCTTCTCTTGAGAGATGTTCATCAATTTCAACTAATAAATAGTCACTTACTCCGAAGACTAAATCTCCTAATAAGGATTTTATTTTATTTGAATCCTTATTTTTCTTTGGACATTGATTAGGAAAATGACCATATTATTTGCAATTGAAACATTGCACCATTTTCTGACTTTTTTTTTTTGTTTGGCCGATACTTTAAATAATTTTGTTTCTTTCTATCAAATTGTCCATATCTAGAAATTAAACTAGTATTTCTTGTAATTGCAACAAGATCATTCACATCCCTTATGTTTTATTGGTCTAGTTTGGATTTTGCAGCCAAAATCTTTTTAATCGAGATGAGAAGAACATACCTTGGAATTGACCATATTTTTCATGTTACCAATGGTTTTTTCAAGTCCTCTGTTATTGCAAGCATATGTAATGACATATTCAACAATTTCAGGAATATTTGTAATACTCTTTGAAGTAGGTCGATCAGGAAAACAACAATTTTATTAAATATGGCTTTAACCACTATTGTTGGAAAGTTACCGATATAATATGATTTCATTGTAAGATCATGCATCCCATCATACAAATACAACAAATCTTGCATATAATGAAAATATTTAGTTTTCAGAGAGGGGTCACAAATATGTTGTGAGAGAAACATTGTTTGTTTCTCCTTTTTCTTATCTATAAGACTGCTAAAAAACTCATTGATTATTGTTGTTAATAAATAAGTAGGTCCTACGTAGAAGAGTTGGTTTTGATAATCAGTACCAAGGGAACCTCACCAAAATTTGATATTGTCCATAAAACCAAAATAAAGTAATGCAACAACTTCCATAGGTTCTTTTCCTTATGAAAACATTTGGGTGTTTTCCCATCCTACTATGCCATGAATCATTTCAAGAATTTTCTTCTCAGAATGATTATCTATAGCATAATAACTATTTTTCAAGTTGTAAGTTATTGTAGTGGAGGATAAAGGCTTAGAAGTATGCATTTATTCATCAACAATAACTTGGCCAAGAATTTTAATTGTCTTTACTTGTTGTATAACAAGCTCGGTTGTCTATTGTTTCTCAAGTTCTTTGGCTTTTCTTCTTACAACTTCTTTAACAATTATTTTAGCATTTTTTTTCTCTTCATGAACCTGTTTCATCTCTGTCAAAGATAATATATGAACAAAATCAAATAAAGCATATTGTTATGTAAAACTATCTGCATAATCTAACTTACCCATATTTACAATTTTCTCTTTTCCTTTATCTGTTGTAGCATATGATCTCGATAGTCCTTCCTTTTTATCTTCCCAAGGATTCTAGGATAAAGTTGTAACATCAACCCAATAGAGGGGTTGAATTTTGAAGTACATCCCTAAAAAAGAGGCCTCGCTTTTTTTTCTTCGTATTGGTTTATTTTGGCTCCTTGGCTTTCACTTGCTTAGTAAGCTTATCAAAATCTCTTTCTATTCCAATTACAACAATGGTAGATTATTGCATTAAAATGTGTTTCTAGTAATATTGATGATGTTTCTAAGGAATTCCATACTATAATAAAAAATGTTGATGATCATTTAAGACATATGTTTTCTATAAAATATGTAGTGACATAGCAAGTCATAAAGAACAGAACAACATGGATTGCTCTCATACCAGATGGCTCTCACTCACCCACTAACACAACATTGATACATTAATGAGTGAGAGGATCGCTTCTGGTATGGTAAGAGAGATATGTTATTTACATATAAATGTAGGAATATCAACCATGAAATCAATATATGCAGAAATATCATAGATGATAACACAAAAAATAATGCAACAATATATGAAGAGTACAAATAGAATGCTTTATATTCACATAAACACTTACAATACAAGATAAGAGATATATTTCCAAAACTCAACTCTTTACAACCTTGTTTCTCCATGACTCGCTCTTTCACAACCAAAGATTACAAATGGGAACTCTTCTCAAGCACACTCACTCTCAATGCAAGGTGATTAACAATGAACCTACAACTTTCTTTTATAACTATTTATTGATGTTTTTTCATGACACCCATAAACTAGGTGATTTTGGTAAATACTTGAACCTATGTCTCTCTCAAATGGAGGCCAAAACATTGAAATCTAGGAAGTGCCAGACAACCTTCACCTATTTATCATGAAGACCCAACAAGTTATTTTTCTAAGAATTCACCGATCTTGATATAGACATGATATTGATATGATCCAAAAGACTTTGAAAGTCCTAGAAGTTTCATAAGTGGTGCCCATAATAATTCATAAGATTTGGTAGTCCATATGAATGATGAATTATGAATTATGATGAAATCTAGTCTAGTGGTGTTGCAATTATTCTTCATGCAAGGCCAACGGGGATGCTTTCTCTTTTGAACAAAAGAAAAGAAAAGAAAAGGATACCAAAAAGAAGGAAATTACTTGTGTTCACCCTCTCATTGGATATCCCTATGTGTCAACTTCGTCCAGTTTTACATGCATAACCTCCTCTCATATTTCCCCACATTGACCAAACACTTAGTTTGTTTTCTGACACTAATTCTCTGCATTGACCAAACACTTAGTTTATTCTCGGATATTTTTTTATGTTCCTTTTCTTCGCATCCTTCATCTCATTTCTTATGTTAAGTTTTATCCCCCTCCCCCACCTCTCAATAAACACTCCAACCTATGATAACATGACACATGGAAACCCCTTGACATTTAGACACATGACAATGAACTAGACCTATCTCTAAGTAACTCTTGGAAGGCATGGGTTAGACACATAATTGGGTGATGAGGTGGTGACCAAAAAATACACTATGCAAAAAATACGAAGGTTCCATGGTTCTGTTTATTTTACACACCAATAATATGGGGATGACAATTGTTTATAAAAATGACATGAGTACCCTCCCACAATGCATGTGGGATAAATAGGGAGGATTTACAAATCAAAGGCCAAGAATTCACGTGGAAGAATAAGTCAATTCTTGCTAAGTCCCTATCTTGTGGAGGCCGTAACTTGAGATATTGATGTCCAAATTGAGAAAACAAGAGCTCATTGGAAAGATAGAGCCATGAAGAATGATCTAGAAATGATATCCATTGTCGGAATTGTAAATTCTAACCTTGTACAATATCTATTATAAACAGATATTTAGAAAAGAATAGAAAATATACAATGGCAAATACAAACATTACACAGAGATTTTTCCCCTGGAAACCCAAACCGAGAAAACCAACATATTCTATATTCACTCAATGTGTTACAATGTTTACAATACAAAATACATATAGGAGTCAGCGACATCCAAAACCCTAACCCAATGACCCGGATTAGTCCAAAACCCTAATTCATTAACTGGAAATAGAAAACCATCGACAAAGAAAGCATGTGCCCAAAAACCACCTAAATATAATGCGGTCCCAAAAAATGTGGACCCGACAAATGTGGTCCCAATCTAGAAAAAAAAATTCAGGGGCCGCTACCCCCGAACCCCCTCGCTGGGGGCTCTGCCTCCCTGAACCCCCCCTCTTACCCCCCGACGCATACGCTCTGACACTACTACACATACAAAGAATATAACACATACCCAAGAGGAATGATATCTATCATGCCCTGAAAATCAAAACACAATCATGGGTATTTCTAGTTTGGAAGAAAATTATTTTGAAAAATTGTCTATTAAAAGAAATGTATCAATGTCTAAAGTGGGTCCCAGTTTGGGGCATGAATATCTAAGTGCACATTTAAGAAGGGATTTCAATAATCATTGATATTTATTACACAAATGGGTAAAAGAAAAACCTTAACTGTAAAGCAGCTCCAAGAAGATGAAGACACTATTATAAAAGAAGATGGAAGCATATTCAAGAAATGAGATTTTTGTTGGAAGTGAGTTTTTCCTTTCTATAATTTGTGAATTGTCCTGCTTGACTTGCTCCCTCGTCCTTCCTTCTGCTTGATTCTTTCCATCAGTTTTTCCATGTATGTTTTGCAACAGGAATATCTAGGTCTAATTGGCTCTCTCTACATTCTTCCATTTATTCCCCATGATATTTCAAGTCCAAAGAAGAAAAATCTCGTCTTGAAGAAAGAAAATGTAATTTGTTTCAGTTTATATAATTTCCATTGAGATCTTGTTGAGGTTGTTCAAGACCTCTTGTTTCACACATTGTTAAACTTGTTACATTTGGGATATTATTATAAATTTCTCCCAAAAAGCACTATTCAAGTGTCATTTTGTTTTTATGAATCTGTGTGGTGATGATATCAATGGATTCTT
The DNA here is from genome assembly GCA_009831015.1 of Picea engelmannii. Taxonomy (NCBI): domain Eukaryota; kingdom Viridiplantae; phylum Streptophyta; class Pinopsida; order Pinales; family Pinaceae; genus Picea; species Picea engelmannii. Next base: position 73,779 of record ML842795.1, read on the forward strand.
GAGCACGTGATGCTTTTCAAACTCTTTGATATTAATGAAGCAGTCCCTTAAATTTCTTTAATGACCTGTCCATTTTCTTTATTTCATGTTGCAAAGTTAAAGTTGATTCTAGATTCACATTATTTTAAAAGGAATGAAAAATATCTGTTGAAAGAAAACCCTATAGATAAAAATATTTTGCAGTCATATTTATTTATTTTTCTTGAATGAGATTATGTGCTTTACAATTAAATCTATTATATAAGAGTTTGTGGAAGATTCTTTGGGCTTTTCTATTTATCACTCACCCATTGCATGAATCTATGGTCATAAGAATAATCTTCCATATATCAAGAAAGGAGTACCACCTTTATAAATATGCACGAGAATATTTCTTGTTTTCGACAAGAATTTATCTCAATGTTGGTTTTTTTCCCCTATCAGGAAAAAAGTGATCAACACAACCAAGTAAGGGTCTAGAATCACTATACAAAACTTTTTATGGAGGATTCCTTTAGATGATTCACATACTTTAACCATTCTATATTCCACATTTGGTGCAAGTGGAGACATTATTCACCACTTTATAGTGTTATATGCATGTTGTGCTTCATGATGAACAATTTTTTCATTGAGGGGAGTCTTACTAGACTAATCCTTGAAACATGCCTTCAAGGTAGCACTACCGACAAACATGACAAGATATACACCAACTATGACAATACTCCACTAAAATTGATGGTTACACACCAACCATCGTAGCAAATTTGTACAAAATATTACAATTATGTACAAGCATCCACATACTTCCTTGTGCTAACTATTGGGAAGAAGCATGCCATTCATATAATCAACATCTATATCTTTGTGTGTATCTAGTTCATTGATTACCATTGTTTATAAATAAGTTGGTACTCCTTGGAAGAGATGGTTTTAATAATAAATACCAAGGGAATCTCACCAAAATTTGAGATTATTGATAAACCCAAAAGAAAGTAATGCAACAACCTCTACAAGTTATTTTCCTAATGAAAACATTTGGGTGATTTCCCATCCTACCATACCATGAATCATTTCAAGAATTTCAATTTCACGATGATTATCTATAGTATAATGACTATTTTGCAAGTTTTGAGTTCTTGTGGTGGAGGATAAAGGCTCAACAATATGCATTTCTTCATCAACAATAACATGAGCAAGAATTTTAACTATCTTTACCTATTCTATAGCAAGTTCAGTTGTATATTAATACTCAAGTTCTTTGGGTTTTCTTCTTGCAACTTCTTCAACAATAATTTTAGCAGCTTTCTTTTCTTCATGTACTTTCTTGATCTCTGCTAGAGAGACCTGGGATGAAATCAAATAGATCATCATTCTTCTTGGCTTCCTCTCTTCATTTGGAATCGTTTTTCTCTTCATGAATCTGTTTCATCTCTACCAAATATAATACAGAATTAAATCAAATAAAGCATCTTCTTATGTACAACTACCTACAAAATCTAACTTAACCATATTTATAATTTTATCTTTTCCTTTATCTACTTTGGTAGATGGTCTTGGTAGTGTTTTATTTTTCTCTTTCCAAATATTTTGGGATAAATTTGTAATATCAACCCAAGAGAGGGGTTGAATCTTTGAAGTAAATCTCTGAGAAAGAGGCAACTCTTTATTTTTATCTACATTGGACTGTTTTGACTCCTTGGCTTCTACTCGCTTTGTAAGAATATCAAATCTCTTTCTATTCTTGTCATTGTAGATTCTATGGTAGACATATATCTTATATGATCATCAAAATTTGTTAGTACAATATGAAATTCTTTAAAAACGTCATTAATATTGTTGGAAAGACATTTTAATGCAATATTCTATCAATTTTGTGGTTGAAGAGAGTTGTCACTGTCATATTCGCTTTTGCAAGAAGGTCTATATTTAGCATAACATTTGATTTTTCTGTCTTCGAGGCACTTAAAAAAATATCTTAGTGGAGGAAATTTTCCTTTAGTATAAGATGTTTCTCTCTGTGCAGTAGGATGTTTACGATGCTCATTCTCCTTGGGGAGTTTGTGTTTTTATAGCATCATAACAACATGGTTAGATGGATTTCTTATCATAGATTTACAATTCTAACATTTAGTATTATCCTTTTCAAAAATAAATTCTTCATGCAGACAATCTAAATATTCATACTTTGAGGTAGAAGGAGCATTATCTATGAAATAGATACTAGACTAGCATATGGTAATTTTTTGGATTCTTGTATTTGCCAAAGTATATCTTTTTATTTCTGATAAAATGGGGAAAGCATTTACAATCCATATTTTGGGAACTTCCAACTCTTTCCAAGAATTATAGAGGTAGTAATGGCCTAATTCTAATAATCAATATGTATTACTACACTTTCTACTTTCATCCTTCCATGCACTACAACAGGATTAAGAGTATTTGTGACTCTGAAAAGCACCTTATATTGCAAATCAAGGTGTTCACTTTTATGCTTCTTAGAAAGGCCAAACGTTTAGAGGTGAAGAGTCAAAACATCCAAAATACTTGGAGGTTTATTGAATTTGTAATATCCCCAACCTCCAAGCTGAGCCACGCCACACAAAAAGAAAATCTCTGATACCATTTATTAATTACCATGCATTGCTTATGCAATGAATATGAAGTTCTAACAACATACAAGCCATGCATAAATATGTACAATTAAACCATAATAGAGTTAACATAAATAACCACATAGTAAACATCATAACACATAAAAGACACTTATCTTTTAATTAAAATCACTGACTAGCTACAGATCTCAAACATTCCTCCCATCCATAGAATTTATTGTTCATTCACTCTCAACAACAAATCACCCTTGAGTTGGGGATACGAAT
>ML842796.1:34380-45202 GCA_009831015.1 Picea engelmannii
AATCATAACTATTTGGTCATGACTCATGTTATTGTTGACAGTTGCTAGATGACTATTTCATTCCATAACTTAATGGTCTACTTTCTATTATATGGCTTAAAAATTTGTATGTTGGTTTGTAAGTTTGTAATTGCTAGATTCTAAGTGGTTGATGCTCGAATGATTAATCATTGATGTACTACTACTTACTACTATGGATGCCATTTTAATGTTACAATGTACAAATATGCTTGTTTTCATACATTCTGCAACTAATTTGTCTTTCTGCATGTTTTTTTTAATATAAACGCAATATATATAAAAATTTATATATATATATATAATAGACGCTTCCTGGACGCTTCGCTTCCTAGGATTTTTTGAAAATGACGCTCCCGACGCTTCGCTTCCTAAAAACGCTCCCGCTTCGCTTCGCGCTCTGGTAACATTGGTATAGGGGTCTTAATCAACCTCTTTTGTTTACGCCACTCCTGGATATGGTCCGAGATATGAGTGGCGATATCCTGGCGTAAAGTATACAACAATTCTAAACCAGCATCATAACGAATGGGCAACTAGAAGTGGTTAAGAAAAACCATCACCAACCGACTAAAAGTCCCATATGCCCCCCTTGGTAGCTCAATATACCATTTCGCAGCAACTTCGATAAGGGTGCGTTGAAATAACCTCAAACGAATAGAATCATCATTAAGGGAGTTTGATGAGCACCAAAGGTGAAAGGTAGTGACGTGATCACCAAGATCCTCTCCATTCTTACCCTCAAACTTCAGGATGTCTGAAGGAAGTTTGGTGGGGATCGGGGGCCATGTAGGATCGTGACTCACAGGGTCATTCATTCACTTAGACAAATCTTGCAGATTAAGCATGGCCAGAAAAGGGAGACGGGGTTGTGACATTTGACCCCAACCTCCCGGGAAAGATTGCACTTGTGGATTCAGAGGCCATCCATGGCCCTGTCCGGCATTATAAGGCCCTCCTCTGGGCTGATTCATATAAGGTGGGTTGGGCATCATTCCAGCTGGAATGTTCTGTTGAGGGTTATAGAAACTGCCCCCAGCCGGATTAGATCCAGGTTGGGGGTTGCCCAAAGTGTGAAATTGACCTCCCCCAGGTTGGAAACTGGAGGATAGAGGCGGATTCGTCATGCCAAATGTATTGGTCGGAATCTGCGCAGAGGAGGTAGGATTGTAGGACGAAATTTGAGCCGAAGCTTGTTCGCCAGGTTGACTATTCCACCCAGAAGTAGGAGGATTGGACCCAGGGTTAAAAGCAGGGATACCTCCCATATTAGGAGTCATTTGCGGGATTTGAGATCCACCAAAGGAAAAAGGAGTGTAAGGACAAATGCTTCCCCCAAGTCCAACGCTAGCATTAGGGCCAGTAGCTGGGATGGAGTTTGAAAATTGCGAGGTGAAGTTAGGCATACCATAAGAAAATGGACTAGAAGCCATAGGGATGGACTGAACATTGTAGCCGGGTGAGTGGCCAAGAGACCCAAAGGGGTTCAAGGCGGTAGCTTGAGCATTAACTATAGGCCGGGCCATAGTAATGATAGGTGCCTCTGGTACTACAACCATGGAGGTTGTAGGAGTTGAAGGGGTGCCGTTAACTATAGTGGGTATGGGAGTCAAAGGGCTCCTAGAATTCTGAAGACCAGGTTTAGTACTCATCATTGTAGAATCACAAGTTTGAACGGTGGATGTGTGTGTACCACGTATAATGACCCTATGCCTTTTAGAAGGCAAGGACACAAAATCCGGTGGTAAATGTAACAAGCGACGGGACCGGTTGGTACGACTCCACGATGACTTAAGACTCTAAAGATAAAAATATATCTTAAGGCCAACTAGTAAGCAAAGAGCACACCAAAAGTCAAACGGCCAATATGCATGCAAACAGGATAAAGTGGCTGAGTGGCCTCCCTCCCTAAAGAATGTATGTCTCATCCAAGAGGGACCTGAGATTCCCTGCTAAAGATCGAAGGTAACATAATCAGTTATAGGGGCCCTCGTGGGCTTAACAACCAGTCGGTTAGATCCCCCTGGAGAGGTAATCCTCCATAAACGCTGTCTGCTGTCCGACCCCTATCTGACCCAGGGTACTGGCAGAATAACCCTTGCAAGTAACCTATGAGATACGTAAGTCAAGCAACTAATAAACCACTGTATAACCGATGCACATGTGAGTAGTCGTAAGTCCGGATCACCGTATGGGCAGGGTAGCAAAGCTTGAAACCTTGAAAGCACCGCCTCTCACGGAGGTATGGGCACTAGCAAGATCCCTAAATACGAATAAATCCACAGAAATATCTCTGACGCTAGGCGAGTATCCGGGGGATATCCCTTCAACTAACTTCGCACGACCTCGTGATTAACTCCGGTGTGAGCGGAGCCTCCTGATCTTACCAATTATACAATCAACTCCTTTTCTCAGACACATATCTTGATTTAATTGCCTTGGAGAAGTTTACTCACAAAATCCTATTCCAAGGCACTAAATCCTAGGCTAGTTTGTGCACCCTAGAAAATAAAATCGTTACTAATAAATTTTAAATTATAGCGTTGATTTTATGGCCGTGATTACTCAAAAAGGTCTGGTGATGAAACTCATGGTGTTATGACTCTGCAAGAAATTAAATGTGAAAATAATGCAAAGTCTAACTTTAACTTTTAATGTATGATATGCTCCTAAAAGCGATGCAATTTTCAAATTCAACTCTGCAATTCAGAAGTAAAACATGCAATTTTTCACTATATGCACTTAAGCTAATGATAAAAACTCAAAAGACAAAAGATGCCAAGCAATGCGAAATGCCTATTTTTTTGTATTTTCAATATATTGAAACTGAAAATGCATGGACTGAAAAGTAACTTGATATATAGCCCTACTGTGTATAAAAGAGAGATAACTCAAGCAGGATATCAAGCAATGAAACACCCAGCCCAATGTACAAGGACAATAAAAATGAAAAGATGAAGAGAAAAACTTTGCCCAAAAATTCAACCAAAAGAGGGTTTCTTGTCATCCCACAGGTACTCAACAAGCACTGCAGAGACCTAAGAAGGCTCAACAAGCATCAAATCCCACCCAACAAACACCACACCAAGCAAACAGGCAAGGAGAAAAGGTGTACACGACTGTTTGAGCAAACAAAGCGTATATACGCAGCTTGTAGTGAGACAGTCTATGTGTATACGCGAATGTCAAGCAAAAGGGCGCGTATATGCTTTGAAACAAGGGCAGGGAAGGGAGAAAGGATGAAAACTCAGACCCAGAGTGAACATGAGCTGCCAAGCAATGATACGACAAGAACCACAATAGAAACAAGGGCAATCTAAGGAGAAAAGTACTTCAAACCCCGAGAAAGAAGATTCATCCCCAGTATGGTCGCCAATTCTATGACGAGGAAAATCTCTCTATGGCTAGGGTGAACCACAACAGACATGTATGACTGTAGAAATCGACTCAATTCCAACATATGCTATATAAACTAATGTGCAAGAGAAGTAAGAAAGAGGCTTACCTCGTCCAAACGTTTGATGATGTCCACTGTTGAACACTTTGACCCAAAGCTTTTTACTTGCAACAAGTTCTCAACAAACAAGCAAAGAAAGCATATAGTTATGGTATAACAGGTTAGCACATTAGATAACATAATCCATCAATATACAAAACAAACATGCCCATGGATCATAATACATATATTTGCAAGATATCAATTGGACGGGAAAGGAGTATTTCTATTAATAAATGATCAGCAAAAGTGAAACATTACAGACTTCCGTGTCGGCACGGTTCGGAACCAAGAAACCGAGTTCTTTCCAACTAGGCCTCCACCACTTCAATCCTCCACCAATGACAAGCTCATATAAGGGAGACAAAGAGGTTCTCCATCAATAAGGGAAGAGCTTGGGGGTTGAACACTGTGTTCAGACTTAAAGGACAAAGGGATGCAAATTCAATAATGAAGTAATAATTTTCCAGAGTAACTTTGCTCTCAAAGTTGAATTCTCTCCTCCTTTTCATAGCTCGGAATTGGCTTCTTTATAGCCTTCAAATTGCAACTGAAGGGCCGAGTCAGAACGTTTCCAGTATATGGAAGGCCAAAGATCAGAGATCTCTTGTCTTGACATGGAAACCCGACATTTAATTTTGATTTTCTGGCACAAATCTCGATGTACGCGGGATGTAGTGGAGCAGCTAGCGTATAGGCTTGCTATATAGCTTTGAAGGTGCGTACAAGTGGAAAAATATTTGTTTTTGTCTATGGATTTATCAATCAGGGAAAGTAAGTTTGCATGGGGGAATGTAATAAGGCCCTCTTTGCAAGATTGCATAGGGTGAGGCAAATCTTGCTATAACAATGAGATGGTTAGTACGAGCCATAAGGGCAGGACTAGCCTTGAAATGGGGACTAAGAGGACAAACTATGACAAACCACAAGGGTCTAGAGAAACTACCTAAGTAAAAAAAACACTTTACATAGATCACTAAGCATGTTTTAATGGAAGTACATAAGATACATGGTCACAAATTTTGGCTCATCATGATACATAACAACAATCCTCATGAAGGCACAACTGATAATGAAACATTGGGCTCTGACATCATCTCCTAACATGCACAAGATCAATTCAGATGTTTGGACAATCTGATGAAAAAATGTGGCCATCCTGATGTGAAATTGAGGGGTAACATGGGGTAACATTTTGGCACCATTTTGGTTTGCTTGGTGTAAGGTGTCGGGTTTGGTAATGTGGCAAATGTTGGGCAGTCATGTGGGGTGGAATTTGGGAAACATACTGATTTGGAGATGGAGGTAGCAGAGTACTTGTATTGTGGATCTCCCTCACTTTCAAGCTTGATGAATGACGAAGAAAATGATTTTTTTTTGGAAGGATATGGCAATACTTTCTCTTGGAAAGATTGGTTGTCCTTAGCTCATGAGTATGTCCTTTCCTCTATTGATCGACCCACCATCATGGAGATAGTTGGCCTCATCCAGTAGGAGGACTTGTTCAAAATGAATATTGACATGTCAAGACGCATTTGGCGTGCTTGCAAGTGGAGCTATGGTTGCCCCTTTGTTTAATACAACTCTTGTAAGTTGTACTTCATTTTACATCAGTGTCATGAGCTTGGTCTAGTTCTAAATGTGAGGTGGGTGTCATCCAATGCTAAGGACTAGGGGATTCAGAGGTTGCATAGTGTGTGGTCAGTGTGTGTGTCTTACAAGATCAGAGTGTTTACTGGGCTAGTGATATACTAAGGCGATCCCACCAAGGCTTGGCTGGCTAAGATTGGAGTCTTTGATGATCTTTGCCCTTCCTGCCTTAGGTTGGAAATGATGAAGCATTTATTATGGGATTGTCCTCTTGGGATCATCTTCAAACAAAGCGAGCAACTATTCTTTAGGAGAGTTTGCATTAGCGTGTAGTTTTGTTCGGCGACTCTAAATCCTTAGTTTGCTTTTCTCTTGGTGGTATTTAGCACTTCTTGAGAATTTCAGCTATGTTTGTTCTCCAGAATCTTTAGTGCAAATATGTTTTTGAGAATGAGGTTAGCTCTTTGTTTGCCTTCTTTCATATGTGGAGAGAGGAGGTTCATATGCAGTTGTTGGCAAAAGGATTTCTGTTGATCAAGGACACCAAATTGTTAGATCCCATTGCCTATTTAGATTTTATTTCTGATCTTGTTGCTTTGAGGAAGAGAATGTAAATACTATATACCATTGTATATACCTTTCGATTGTATGCTTTCCTTTTTGATGTAAATGTATTTATGTGAATATAAGAAATATTTTCACAAAAAAAAGAATTGAGGAATTTTATGAGGATACATGACTTGCAATTGGTCCATCCATTAGACATGGTGCATTCATTGTCTGTTGATGATGCTTGGATGCCTTCAACAATTCATGCAAATCATTGACCTCTTCGTGTAAAATCCACCCTCACAATTCATGATAATTAGGGGCTTTGAACTTTGGACTACATGCTACTATATTATCTGTCCTTGGTTGATAATAGGGGGTGCGGAAGACTTTGAATGATATATCTACATTATACTGAAATCTTCCAATATATTGACAAGCAACATTCCTTACCTTCTTTTTACATTGATTAGCAGTGGTGGCCTAAGAACCAGGGGTTGTGTGAGTTGCAGAAATGTTATCCAAATTTGATCTATTTGCATTGGGTGGGACATTCTGATTCATTTGTCTCAGAGTCGTGGATTTGAAATGGCCTAGAGGTTCACTTGGGTGATTGGAGGATCTTTCAACACTTGGTTTCCATTGGAGTTTCCATGGATCTCAACAATCATCCCTATTTGCTACATTAATCTTTGCCTCTTATTTTTCTCTTGACTTTTGCTAACCACTATGGCTTCCATTTGATGTTTTAAATCAACTGGCATCTTTGGGCAGCTTGTAACATTCTCTAAAATATGCCGTAAGTGGCATTTGAGCATGTGTATCCCCCCATTTAATGATTTTTCATGGTGCATTTGACTTTTCCTTTGGACACACATTGGCAATTGTTCCATGCAACGTCCTCCTTTTCCTTCAAGTCACGGGATTCTATCTTAAACAATAAAAAAGAAATAGGAAAATACAAGAGGCAAGACATAAGTCTGAAATGCAAGCTGTTTACTCCAACTGCAATCTGAATGGGCACAAAATTCTGCAAAACCCTCTTCAATCTGTTAACAAATACATAGATAATAATCGCAGATGGATTTTCCTCTGAAATCAGCTACATTTCATGGTCAAATCAGCTCCAAATCAGCTCCAACTGCATAGCAAGGTTTGCTTCAGCTTGAAACAGTTCAAATGCACATTTTCTGAAGTGAAATGAGTTAAGAAAGGCGAGGAGGGATTCTAGGAAGGTAGGTTATGTTTTTGTTGTTATTTTTTTCTCCAACTTTTTTCTGTGTTTTTTTGCCTAGGCTTGGTTGCAGACTTATGTGTAAATTGACATGCACTCAAGTGAGTCAAGAGTTTAGGTTTGACTTGGCTGCATCAGATCGAGTCAGCTACTGACTAGGTTCGTTCTCAGGTCGAGCCAAGTCAGAATTGGCGAGTTGGCCTCTTTTGACTACATTGCAATGTGCATGCAATAATGAAAACTAGGGAAATGAGAAAATATGTGTGTGAACAAACAGACATACACAGAAACAGTTTGACACACTGTTTACTTTCGAGGTTACTTTGAAAGTGTTTACACCATGTTTGGGGGTGCTTCATGAGATTCAGGGTACATGGTGTATGATCAGTCCTTGGATGGTTTGTGATGGATTTGCACATGGGAGATGGTATGTGATGGATTTGCACATTGGAGATAGCTTACTCAGTGATTTCTTGACCTCAATTGGGTGCTTGCATGATATTCTTCCCTAGGGCGTTGGAGATCTCTTGATCGCTTTGGTGACGTTCTACATGGTGGCCACATGGAGATGGTTGCTTGGAGAATGCCCTACTTGGCAGGAGGAGCGTTTGCATCCTAGAGGAGGGCATTGAGCCCTAGACAACATACGGTAGCTTGGATGATTACTTGAAGTTGCCTGGGGGATGTTTGGGCTCTGGGTTGTGAACTTGGGTTGTGAACTTGTGACAATGTTCATGCAAGGGGAGTAGGCCCAGTGGAGTACATGGCTTAGGAGGATTGTTGGAGTCTTTGGAGGCTTGTAGGAGATGTTGCCGTCCTTATACACACTTGCTAACGTGAGCTAAGTCCCGCTCACTTAGTGTGTTCTCGGAGACACAATGTCTAGGTTCTCAGTCCACACTGTCACCTTGATTGGAACCTCTTCCTTCTAGGCTTACTCCTAGGGAAACCAAGGGGGGTTGTCCCTAGTTACTAGTTTGATTTTAGTATTAATGTTCTAGGAGTTAGTTTTAATTTGTTTAAGGCTAAAGGGGAAAACTAGCCTATGATGAAAGGCAGCAAATGCAAAGTGCAAATCTATTCTATATGTGAATCAACCCTTTCCCTGAGTCAACTAAGACTAGTGCCTAAGGTTGGGCAATGGGGTCAACTAAGCTTGAGGGTGGTTTATTATAAGAGTATTACAAGTAAATCAAGTTTAAACTACCCACAAACCCAAGGTTATAATTACTTACAAAAGAATACTAAGTGTTACAATGATTACACCATTTACAAAGATACACAAGATACAAAAGATACAAAGAAGTGTAAGTGATACAACAATTAGCCAAGCATGCCCCAATAGCACTTACTCTATTGGACCGCCTTCACTGACAACCACACAAACACTTAAGAATCAAAGAAAGTGATGCTTCCCCGAGTGGGATACTCAACACTTTCTTGATTCACACCACAACAAACAAATTCACAAGATATTCAAATGTTTAACTTAAGTTACTCACATAGACATAACACATAAACCATAAAGTTGCACTTAAGATAAAATGAGCAATAAGATTATCACCAAAGTGTGTTCCTATCGATACATCTAATTCCCCCAAGCATACAAAGGTGATCTATGCAACTAAGTGTTTCAGGAGTTGTTTAAAGATTAAATAAATTTTAGTTCCCTTCCCCCTAAACTATGTTTGTGCTCTATACCCCTCCTCCCTTGGCCAAATAACTGCCGGGTGCTCAAGATAGTAAGGCAACGAGGCCCACCCTAGCTTCCACGGTCAGCCCTGACAGTAAGAGTACTTCCCGGAAAGGATCTCCCCTACGAAATCACGAGACGGTCCCCTGCCACTTTCTTCCGTTGTTTTCCTCAAACCCGTTTTAGATGGTGGAGATGGCTATAAAAATCCCCTAAAATGTTGTCTAAGTGTTATTATGACCCGCAGGTGGGTCTTTTAATGTGTTGGGTGACTTTTAGAGAAGTTTTAGGCACTTGAAATTTTGCGTTTAAGGGTATGGCTGAAATGAAAAACTCATAGAAAATGTGTTTAAAAGCTTGAAAGTAAAGAGCATTAACACATCAATCTTTAGTGGAAAAGATACAAGAGATATGTCATTTAGTTATTAACCATTCCACATAAAGATTGCAAGTTAAATGTAAGATTTAAGCAAGGACAACTTGCAACATATAACAGAAAATTAAAACTTGCTTAAAAAAAAGATAAGTTATGTATGTGAGAGATCAACCATGAAGCAAGATAACTTAAATGTAGAGATTGATTAAAGTGTGAAACTTAAAAGGAAATGCCTTAAACCATGAGATTATGCCACATAATAGATGAAAAGAACATTAAGCATGTATGAGCATTACATCACCATTTAGACATTCAACTTAAGATTTAAAATGAAAGGTCAAGAAAAACTTGCCTTAATGAAAATGAGAAGAGAAATTAAGACTAACCATTCATCATCATGTGTTGTGTGTTAAACCCAATTTAAGATATATGCTTAAACAAAAGGAGGATTTAACAAGTTAATGAATTAAATCTTAAACCATGAAATAAAACCACATATGCTTAGAAGTAAAAAGGAAAAATGATTTATGAACTTATAGATCTAACACTTAAGAAATAATCTAAACCACTTAACCACTTAGCAATAAGATTGAAGCATATGAAATAAGCTTGGAAAATGAGACTATGTGTGATGCCTATCTAGATCATTTTAGCATTATAAGCATATAAACATCAAATAAAAATTGGTTTCCTTAAGGCCTTGTGATTTTGGGGGTTACTCTCCCAAGGTGCCGGCACATTAGCTTATTAAGATTAAAAAATTAACTTGGAAAGAAAAGAAAATAACCACTCACAATGGCCGTGGAGGCAAGCCTACCATTGTTGGCCAAAGAGGGTTTTCTAAGCTAATAACAAATGAATGAAGTGAAAGGCCACACAACTTGTCTATTGGACAAGAGGGGCCGACATCTAAATGAATAAAGAATAAACTACTTAGAAAGTAAAGCAACCTATACTAGGCTAGTTTATTGTTATGGATCTAAAAGAATGAAATAATGAAGGAAAAACTGAAAATACAAGGAAAAGAGTAGAGAGATAGCTACCCAACCGAAAAGGTTTCTTGATGGAGTCTTTTTGAATGCTTGGAGCAGCGTTTCCCCCTCTTTTTTGGTATGTACCTGCAAAAAACAACAAACAAAAGCTTGCTGGAAATGCTGCAAAACACACCCACTATGTTACAGAAAATTTCTGTTTTTACACAGAAATTTTTGGCATAAAAATCAGAAATATAAATTTGATATTTTGACCTATCTAAGAGAGTGTTAGCTATAGAAAATGAAGTGAAGTGACAACAATATATCAGATCCAAAAGAAAAGGCAAAGAGTTTGTGCAAGCTATGGCTGGAAACTGCTCTAAAGTCTCTCCCAAGCCAAACCTTGTGAAGCAAATCTGCACACCAAACACAATGTGAGTTCAAAGCAGCATAGTATGATGATTAGTATAGCAATAATGAACTAATTCACAACCCTAGCTAATCAACATACATAGATCATCAACACTAATGTTTATTTGACCTACCCAAATAAACTAATTTACCCAAGATGCTAGCAAATGAAACCACACAATGCAAAGGAACAAGATCACCTCATATGTAGTGGACAAACAAGACTAATCTCAATTGGTCCTGTTATCCACCAAGTTGCACTATGGTGAATTTCCAGCGAGCCACCAAAGTTTGAACATTATTGTTCAAAATTCAGAGTTCAGAAATTCAGCCGGTCAAAAAGACCACCTGGTTACTTTACATTTCCATAAAAAATTGTAATAAGAGGTGTTGGCATGATGAATTTGTAAAAGGTCTTAGCCACCTTAAGTCCTAAGCGTGAGTTATACTCTAGAGTGTTTTTTCACTTACTAATTATATT
>ML842798.1:24155-39340 GCA_009831015.1 Picea engelmannii
ATTAGGTTTTATGCTCTTGCTTTCTTGGATGAAGTAAGTAAATTTCTGCAATTCTATGGTATTTTGTTGATGTAAATGGTGAAATTGCTATTTTGTTGCAAGAAGTCTTGTTTTGTTGAAACACTAAGAGAGGAACATAAGTGCTTCTTCCTCTCATAAAGTTTTATTTGTCCAAATTTGTAAATCGTCCTTGCTAGGGTTAGAAGACTAAGGCCCAAAAGTGCTTGCACTTTAGGATTTTAACCCTAGACATTTGATCTTTGACTTAGTTGAAGCTTCATAAGGGAAAAATGATATCTAGGGCCCAAATGTGCTTGCACCCTAGATATCATTTTCTTCAAGGTCTAAAGCTTAAATCCCAAACATGCTTGGACCTTAGGGTTTAGACTTTACCTCTTGGTTTAGATTAATGCTTTTGAGACTCCACGGGCCCTAGAGTGACAACAACATTGATCTAGAATGTAATGTCCAACACCTCTTGATGAAGAGGATTGGGAAGACTTAGTGGTCTAGCCATCCCCACTAGACCATAGTCTCATGCAGCATGGGGAAAAGTCAACCAAACTAATGTTATATTTTGAAGTTCACTTAGAAAAAGGGCAAAAAGTAACTCAATGAACTATTAGAATGTTGGTGGTTCAATTAGGAGTTGAACCTAGGGGTTAAACTAACTCAATAGGGAAACATAATGGAAGTATAAAGGAAAGGCTAGGGCGCACCTTTCATTCATCTAGCCATCCCCACTAGACCATAGTCTCATGCAGCATGGGGAAAAGTCAACCAAACTAATGTTATATTTTGAAGTTCACTTAGAAAAAGGGCAAAAAGTAACTCAATGAACTATTAGAATGTTGGTGGTTCAATTAGGAGTTGAACCTAGGGGTTAAACTAACTCAATAGGGAAACATAATGGAAGTATAAAGGAAAGGCTAGGGCGCACCTTTCATTCATCTTGGATTTTTGGTATTTGCTTGTTGAGCTCTTGAGCACACAGTTTTGAGGGTTTTGAGTTTACAAATCCTAGAGAACAACTCACTGGTGAAAGATTCCACTCACCTTGTTCCAAGCTTGGTCTCGGGGATGAAATACTCCACCCACACCATTCTACACTCATCACAAGTTCCATCATCTATTCAGAAGAGCAACAGGGCCGTACCAGTTAGGGTTTTCTAGCAAGGGCGCACCATTGCTTGAGAGGAAATTCGATCCAGCATTGTGATAGAGCCTTGAGACATTATAGCACTTGGGTTTTGCTTGCAGTACCTTGCTCATCAGTTTGGAGGTATTTTGGAGGAATTACTTCAGCAAATTATTAGCTACATGTTTGGGACATCTTTGAGAGAAGGAGGGTGTATTGGTGATTCAGATATTGTCAGATCTAGGGAGTTATACCTAAGATCTAATTGTGAGACTTCTCCTAGTGGCTTGTGGCAGCCCGATCTATCATCCTAGGGAGTTTCAGGAATTTTGGAGGGTTCCTTCATCAGGGCCGAATTATTGGCATTAGGGTGCAATCTTGATTAGGGTTTCGACAGTTTGGAGGGGAAAGACTTGGTGTTTGGGCTTCATACTTCAGAGAGGGATTTCCCTTGTCCTGATCTATCTCTTGGTGGAGTTTGGCATTGTTTGGAGGTCTCCTTCAACTGGGCTGAAACCTTGGCCTTCTCATCCTTCTAGTAGGACGTGCCAGCAACTAGGGGGTTGGACATAACCCTAGCTCCTTTGTGTTGGGTACTTCATCATATATTCAGCCTTTGGAGGCTCATTTTGTATTGTCGTCGGTATTTTGTAGCAGCTCATATATTCTATCTTGAAGCCATCTGATGTTATTCCAGATCTACTTCTATATTGTATCAGGTTCTTGCTTTTCATAATAAAAAGGTCAGATCAATGCTTTAGAGTTTCATATCCTGTGCATTGTTTAGACCTTGCATTGTCTTGAGTATATCTTCATGATTTGTGCTGAATAACTGAATATAACCCTAAGGCCGAAATCTTAGAGGCCAACTTGCATACACAACACATCAAATAGTTAATTCAATGGTTAGCTAGTGTTCCCAGGCAAAACAAATTGGCTTGGGAACATTATAGTGGTATCAAAGCTCTGATCCTCCCATCCTGTGAGGATTAGCGCATGCAGAAGTTCAGTGGTATCTATATGGGCTGAAGGAAGAAACGAACAAGTGAAACATAAGCCGAGATGGAGGGTTCAGGTGATGACGTTGAGCCAAAGGGCTTGGCATTCTTAGCACAAGAGTTCCATAAGTCCATAAACCAGACAAAAAGTACATTGGTCAACCACTTACAGGAGTATCAGGAAACAAATCGTAGGGGACAGGCCGAGATATCTGAGACCTTGAGGAAGGTAGATGCAAACCAGACAAGGATAGCAACAATGTTGATGGAAATGAATCACAAGGGGAAAGGTCCAGAGGCATATGACAACCGAGAAACGAGTGGATCTCATGGAGGGAACAAGTATCATTCAGAGCATATTGCCTATCATCAGTCTGAGGGAAACCATGGAGGGGGAGCACCACATGGACAGATAGGTAGCAAGGCTACTCCTAGACCATACTTGCCCACGTTCACAGATGAACCCACACAGCATGCACCCATAGATGACTTTTTTGAACAAATGGCACAATGCACTAGGGAGTACAACGATTTGAGTATGACAGTTCAGAGGCAGATGACCCTAGATCAGTACTGTCAACTCAAATTCAAAAGCAAACCTAGGCCGAACTATAGGAGCAATTATGAGTTTGAGCGCAGGGCCTGGAAGATGGAAATCCCTTACTTTGATGGATCGGCCAAGATAACTGCACAAGCATGGGTACAAAAGCTAGACACGTACCTCTCGCTTAAACCTATGAGGGAGATGGAGGCCATCAAGTTTGCCACTATGTACTTGGATGGCAAAGCCCATGATTGGTGGTATCATGGATTGAACACACTTGGCCACAATCAGATAGTGGCATACACAGAGTTCACTCAAAGGCTCATTGACAGGTTTGACCAGGGGAATCCTAAGCTGCATTTCTGAGAGCTCACACAGATCACACAGATAGGAGCACCAGAGGTGTACATTGAGGAATTCCAGAGGCTAGCAGTCATGGTGCAGAATGTGTCACAAACCAAACTTATGATGCTCTTCACTGAGGGGTTGATGGAGCCCTTGAAGGGTTCGGTGAAGGCTTTTAAGCCTACCAACTTGCAGGATGCTATCTGGAGGACAAGAGACCTAGGACCCGCTGCAAAGCCGAAGTTTGAGCCTAGACCACCTCTTAACACCGGGGGAAGAGACCAGAGACCTCCAATGAACCCAGGAGGGCGTGACCCAAGGGGGTTTTGACAGGGGGAAAGGTAGGATGGACGAGAATACTAGAAGAGAACTAAGGAGGAAGCAGCTATGCTACACATGCAAAGAGCCATGGACCCCTCCCACAAATGCATGGGCCGTGGCCAAGTGCATTACATAGAGGTGACATCAGAGGATGAAGAGGAGGAGGATTTCAGCCACATCCAAAACATAGAGGCAGACACCACCGAAAGTGCAGAGGGGGAGACTACAAGTCAGGACAGTACGACAGAGAAAAGAGCTACTTTGGCATCCATCAGTGGGGTGCCCAAGTACAACACCTTCAAAATGAGAGGTGTCCTGCAAGGGCAAAGGGTGTCAGTGTTGATTGATGGAGGAGCCTCTCACATCTTTATTGACGCATCATTGCTACAAAGGAGGCATATACCCACAGTTGAATTTGAAGGACTCAAGGTGGAGGTAGCAGGGGGTCGCACCATGCCTTGTAACAGGTACATTCCAGGAATGAAGCTTACATTGGGTAGGCATGATTTGGTACACGATGTTTATGTGATGGACATTCCAGACACCAACATAATCCTTGGAGTATAGTGGCTCAGTACGTTGGGGCCTATCACCACCAACTACAAGACCATGGAGATCTCTTTCATAGAGGAGGGTGGAAGAAATGTAGTCCTCTGAAGCATGATAGAGAACTCAGTCAAGGTTGTCACGGCCAAGAGAATGGAGGCCATTTTCAGGAGGGAAGAAATCGTGTATGCTGCTAAGTGCAAGATTTCGGCACGTGTGGATAAAAAGGGGAAGATTCACTATATACCAGAGATTCACAAGATCATTAACAAACACAACAAAGTGTTCGGACCTTTCCCACCAGGTGTGCCACCAGACAAGGCATTTGAGCACATCATTGAGTTGAAGGAGCAAAACCAGTCATCACCACGCCCTAGAGACACCCAAAGAAGTATAAGGACGAAATAGAAAAGGCAATCCAAGAGCTCTTGGACATGGGGCACATCAAACCAACTTCCAACCCTTTTGCCTCTTCAGTGGTGTTGGTCAAGAAGAAGGATGGAACCATGCGCATGTGCATTGATTTCAGGGCACTAAACAAGAAGACAATCAAAAACATGTATCCCATCCCAAGGATTGATGAGCTACTGGATGAGCTCCATGGGGCTGTTTATTTCACTAAGACTGACCTACGCTCTGGGTACCATCAGATCAAAATGAGGGAAGAGGACATCCCAAAAACTGCTTTCAGGTGTCACTACAGCCACTATGAGTTCTTAGTGATGCCATTTGTTTTAACCAATGCCCCAGCCACGTTCCAATCATGTATGAACCATGTCTTCAACAAATAGTTAAGGAAGCATCTCCTGGTATTCTTTGATGACTTGCTAATCTATAGGAAGACATGGGAGGAACACCTTCAGCATGTGGACCAGATCTTGTCTATCATGGAGGAACAATCATTGTATGCCAAGGAGTCCAAATGCGAATTTGGAATGACAAAAGTCCTTTACTTGGGACACATCATCGAAGTTAAAGGAGTACAGGTACATCAGGAGAAGATTCAGGCCATAATGGAGTGGCCTACACCTAAAACCCTTACAAAGCTGAGGAGATTTTAGGCATTTGCACTTATTACAGAAAGTTCATCAAAGGGTTCTCACAACTTTGTGCACCCTTTACCGAGGGAGCTTTCAAATGGAGTGAGGAAGCCCAATTTACATTCGACAAGATGAAAAAAGTGATGAGTACATGCCCAGTTTTAGCCTTACCGGATTTCATCCAACCTTTCACTCTAGAGTGTGATGCCTCAGGAGAAGGTATTGGGGCCGTACTGATGCAGAATATGCACCCTCTTGCCTATGAGAGCTGAAAACTCAAGGGACCTGAACTACTTTACATCATCTACGACAAAGAGATGCTGGCCATCATGCACGCTTTGGCCAAATTCAAGCAATACCTGGTAGGTGCACGATTTGTGGTGAAATCAGATCACAACAGACTTAAGTACTTCTTGGAGCAGAAGGATTTAAATGAAAGGAAGCAGAAATGGGTAAGCAGAATACAGGCCTATGACATTGACATTGAATTTGTCATAGGGAAAAACAACGTGGTGGCAGATGAATTGTCCAGGAGGCCATCAATCTATGCTATGACAGATGTATCAATTGATTGGAAGGACCTCCTTGTGATGGAATACTCAAAAAATCAGTTCGCCTGTCAGGTGGTGGATGGGCAAATATAGGATGATAACTTCCGGGTCATCATTGACATCATCTACTACAAGGGACGAATCTATTTGGTTCCTGAATCGGCCTTTAAGGACAAGGTATTACAAGCATGTCATGACTCACCAGTGGCAGGACACCAAGGGATTGGCAAGACATACAGGCAAGTGAGGGAGAGGTTCTCATGGAAGGGCCTCAAAGAGGATGTGTTGAATCATGTCAAGGAATGCACTTCTTGTCAGGAGAATAAGGATGAGCACACTCACCCAACAGGACTGTTGCAACCCCTACCCATTCCAGAGCACAAATGGGAGAGCATATCCATGGGTTTCATCACAAAGTTGCCAAGGGCGCAAGGTAAGGATTGCATTTTCGTAGTAGTGGACAGGTTGACGAAATTTGCACACTTTTTCTCCATTGCTACAGACTTCATTTCAGCACAAGTGGTTGAATTGTTTTTCAAAGAGGTCTTCAGACTACATGGGATACCCAAAACTATTGTTAGTGACAGGGACATCCGATTTATGAGTACATTTTGGCAAGAGTTATTTAGGCTGGTTGGTACGGCTTTGACCCCTAGCACTAGTTATCATCCTCAGACGAACGGGCAGACCGAAACAGTCAATAAATGGGTGGAAGGCTATCTCCGGAATTATCTAGCAGGGCAGCAGAAGGCCTGGGTTAGGTGGCTACACTTGGGGGAATACTGTTACAACACCACCCATCACATGTCCATAGGCATGACCCCATTCAGGGCGTTGTACAGTTACGACCCACTCTCTTTTGCAGAGATTGCTTTTGGTGACAACAGAGCCCCAATGGTACAGGATTGGGTACAGTAGAGCCAAGATATCCTCAGGCAATTGAAGGATCAATTACAGAGAGCACAGAATTAGCAGAAGGTCGGGGCAGAAAAACACAAGGTAGAGAGTACCTTTGATATCGGTGACCTAGTCTACCTAAGGCTCCAACCATACAGACAGGCTTCTATCAAAAGAAGTGGAGCAGAAAAGCTCCAACCTCGTTTCTTTGGACCCTACAAGATCAGCAGAAGGGTAGGGGCCGTGGCTTATGAGCTGGAGCTCCCACAGGGTAGCAGGATCCACAATGTTTTCCATGTGTCATGCCTGAAGAGGGGAAACTGGTGCTAGTACCAGAGGAGATATTGGAAGTACAAGAGAAGAAACTCCGCAGGAGAAGCATCCGAGAATACTTAATCAAATGGAAGGATCTGCCTATTGAAGATGCCACATGGGAGAATGAACAGGTAATGAGGGAGACAGGTTCGGAATTGCTTGTGAGCAAGCAGTTTCTAGCAGCGGAGACTGTAATGTATCCCACCTCTTGATGAAGAAGATTAGGAAGACTTAGTGGTCTAGCCATCCCCACTAGACCATAGTCTCATGCGGCATGGGGAAAAGTCAACCAAACTAATGTTATATTTTGAAGTTGACTTAGAAAAAGGGAAAAAGGGCAAAAAGTAGCTCAATGAAGAATTAGAATGCTGGAGGTTGAGTTAGGAGTTGAACCTAGGGGTTAAACTAACTCAACAGGGAAACATAATGGAAGTATAAAGGAAAGGCTAGGGCACACCTTTCATTCATTTGGATTTTTGGTATTTTCTTGTTGAGTTTGTTATCCCCCACTTTCAGGGATAACTAGGAAATCATGTATCGAGGCCCACGGGTCCAAGACATGGAGTACCGAGAGCAGGATTGACTTTAGCATAGCCCTGGATGGCCCACCTTTTCTTTCTTCTAGCATCTTTACCTTGTCAACAGCAGCAACATCCATCACCATCGGCTTGGTCCTGTGTCAGAGAAGGTTCTTGCTCCATGAGGTAATTAGTCCAGGTATCATGGTATGTGTCACTTTGATCATCAAAGCCATTGAATGTATGCAACTGATTCCTTCTATTTCTAACAACTGCTTGGATCTTACACTTGCCCACTTAACCATGTTTGGGGGGATTGACAGGGTGCCCTAGCAAGCCTGTGTCTGTAAGTTTTGGTTTGCCACTGGGGGGGATTTCTGAAAAGCCATTGTCCACTCCCATCATAGCTCCATTTTTTCATCTTGTTTCTAGCTCACTTGTCCCATTCCCCTTGTCCAGGCACTGGGTTGACCTATTTTCAGGACTGCACCTTATCTCGTGTGAAGAAGGGGCGAAAGGCCCAGAAGGTAAAAGCAAGTTGGTAAAAGATAAAAGCCTAAAAAATGAAACCTCGAGATGCTTTGCCCAGGGATCCCCGAGAAAGCAATAAAAGGCTTCTAAGCAAGAAACAAGAGGGACCCAAAAAAATAATAAAACAAGACCTAACCAGAGGATCGGAGGTCTCATCACAAGCCAGCCTATTAGGTCCATGGGTACCTAGCAGTATGACATTTCCACTAGCTAGTTACCACGACAGGGTAGTGACCCTTGGTTGCATGGCCAAGGGAATGGGAGTCTCATCACGAGCCAACCTTCTCATTTCTGTGAAAGTACTTGTGGGTAACGCTGCCACCACTGGTCACCATGCCAGGGCAGTGTCCCCTGATTAGCTCTTGAGCAAAAAAGAGAAAAAACAATAAAAGATAAAAAGAATAAAGACAAGAATAGGCTTGGAAAAAATGCATCCACGACAAGTGCAACTCGCCTTCTAACAAAGGCACCCACAAGTAACATTTCTTGCATCCTTGGCTCTCATTGCACCCAAATGCTTAGACTTCCCCTGACCACATCACCCACTTACATGGCCTAAATGAGGTCTCTTCCGAGAACTTTCCTTTTCCAGTGGGCACTAGCCCAATAGGACACCTTGTCTTTTTCTCCAGACTCATATTGTAGGCTTGTGTAACGTCTTTGAGTTGTTAACTGATGTATTAGGGATTTTATGCACATGATTAATAATATTGATGATGAGATGTGATTGACATTGCTATGATCCTTGTGACTGATGAACCCATGGAGGGCATAGCTTTTGATGTGTAGGACCATGTCCGACGAACAAATACCATTTTGGACTGGTACACATGGGGAGATGATCAGGTTGTACCTCCATGGGACTGAAGAGCCCATCAGGTGGATGTTGAGACTCCATCACGGGGCAGAGACAGGACATAGATGGATTAGGGGCTTTGCACCAGAGAAGAAGAGGACGTTCTACCAGAGGCACCCTAACAGAGCTTGACCTAGGGGGATTGGCCCTTTTTCAGTGGAACGTTGGCCTTGGAAGGCCTAGAACGTCACCCATTGTGACCATGACATCATCCAGCATTGTGGACGTTTTGGGAGGCAGACTGGCAATATTGGCACGTGTGGCAGGTTGGAGAAGCCCAAGGAGGGCTAACGTTTTGCTCCAGGATGCTCCATTTTCCATAGAAGGGGCTAACGTCCCCCTTAGAGGGGGCTTATTACTTCCTTTCATCTTTATTAGGGTTTTAATTTGACAATGTAATGTAAAAACAATATGATTTGGTATTTTGGCCTTGTCGGCCTTTTACATGACCTAAAATGTAAAATTAGGTCATGGCACTGTATAAATGAGGGATTTTTACCTTCATTTTGAAAATACAACTCACTCACCACTTGGTGAGATCTGAAATTTGTGCCTTATTCTAGGGTTTTGGCTGATTTAGTGATGCGCACTTGTTGAAGGAGGACTATTTTGGCATATTTTGGCTTTCCTCTTAATGGAAGGTGTTACAACTAGGGTTTGCATTGCTTCTTCTTGGTGAATTGTAAGTATTTTTCTGCAAAACTTCTTGAATGAATGGTTGTAGTTTAATTTCTTGCATATGTTTATGATTTTGCTGAACAAAACCCTAGGTGACAAGCACACAAGTAGGTCCTTGTCTCATGTCCCCATTGAGAGAAAGTTTTCAGCCATTTGAAGGAGAGAGCCTAATCGTTGCTACACTCCTAAGCAAGATGAGGAGGAGATAAGCAAGAATGCTTCAAACCCTGCATGTTATGATACTGATAATAACATAGATGATAACATTGATGAGTTCATACATGTTGGAAGACGTGAGTGGGATGCAGTCGGTTATGATATGGATCCCATCTACGACATAGAGTCATCTCCAAGTGTTGCCTTTGCAATTATCACAGCAAGTTGCTCTTGACCAGTGGCAACAAGGAGATGAGATTTTTACCGATGCTCCCCAAACACCCAAGGTTGACCAGGTACCGTATTTGTCTGACGATTTTTGGTCTTACCTTGAGGTCTTTGATGAGTCTCCTCCGAGCACTTAGATTTATCCTATGAAAATGACTATCAACCACCACTATGCTCGGGTTTTGATGGGAATAAGAATATTGTTTGCCTAAAAAAGGATTCTCATGACGTTTTTCTTCAGCTACCTATTATTACTTTACCTTCTTGTTTCATTAAAGGTATGGTTGGGAATTATATCTTTGGTATTGAGTTTCCTCTGAAGAAAACCCTTGAATCCAAGGGTTGGTTGAAAACCACATGTTCAAGTCTATCACCTTGGTGTTTCGACTTTCCCTCAGGAGTTTTCCAATCATCTACTAGATTCTTGTCAATCCCTTCAGAGTGTGAGGATGCCCAAGGTAGCCAGTTTTTAGACCGTTTGAGTCGGTATGGTGAACCTTGGACTTTTTATGACCCCTTCCTGAAGTGGATTGAGCACTTTCATTAGAGATTGACGTGGCATGATTTTATCCCTCCCACCCACCTCCATGAGTTAGACTTTGTGATTTCCAGTGATATGATATTTATTCTAACCAATGACATTTTTGTGCTTGACTTGACACTATTTTGGTTTATGATGAAACATAAAGGCAGGTATCGTGGGACATTACTAAATTGGCTTCACTGGTTATTTGACTACACCAAACATCCAATCAACAGGTAGGTACAGGTAAGTAGTTTGTTTTACATACACACTATTGATTGTTTTATTTTAGTCTATGTCTATGTATGTTGGGGTGGCATTACCACCCCAATTTTTTTATTGATGCTTCTATTGAGATCGCGCAGGTCAGCAAGTTATGCCAGAGATGTTGAGGTTCTCATGCGCTCTACGATGAGCACATGTCCCCGAGTTGGAGCCAAATATTATCCCCCACTTTCAGGGATAACTAGGAGATCATGTCTCGAGGGCCACAGGTCCTAAACATGGAGTACCAAGAGCAGGATTAACTTTAGCATGGCCCTGGAGGGCCCACCTTTTCTTTCTTCTAGCATCTTTACCTTGTTAGCAGCAGCAACATCCATCACCATCAGCTTGGTCCTGTGTCAGAGAAGGTTCTTGCTCCATGAGGTAATTAGTCCGGGTATCATGGTATGTCACTTTGATCATCAAAACCATTGAATGTATGCATGTGATTCCTTTTATTTCTAACAATTGCTTGGATCTTACACTTGCCCACTTGACCATGTTTGGGGGGATTCACAGGGTGCCCTAGCAAGCCTGTGTCTGTAGGTTTTGGTTTGCCACTGGGGGGGCTTTCTGAAAAGCTATCATCCGCTCCCATCATAGAACCACTGTTTCATCTTGTTTCCCGCTCACTTGTCCCATTCCCCTTGTCCAGGCATTGGGTTGACCTATTTTCAGGACTGCACCTTATCTCGTGGGAAGAAGGGGCTAAAGGCCCAGAAGGTAAAAGCAAGTTGGTAAAAGATAAAAGACTAAAAAATGAAACCTCGAGATGCTTCGCCTAGAGATCCTCGAGAAACCAATAAAAGGCTTCTCGGCAAGAAACAAGAGGGACCCAAAAAAATAATAAAACAAGACCTAACCAGATGATAGGGTGTCTCATCACGAGCCAACCTATTAGGTCCATGGGTACCTAGCAGTATAACATTGCCACCAGCTGGTTACCAAGCCAGAGCAGTGACCCTTGGTTGCATGGCTAAGGGAAAGGGGGTCTCATCATGAGCCAGCCTTCTCATTTCTGTGAAAGTACTTGTGGGTAACGCTGCCACCACTGGTCACCACCTTAGGGCAGTGTCCCCTAATTAGATCTTGAGCAAAAAAGAGAAAAGAAAATAAAAGATAAAAAGAATAAAGGCAAGAATGGGATCGGAAAAAATGCATCCAGGACAAGTACAACTCGCCTTCTAACAAAGGCACCCACAGGTAACATTTCTTACATCCTTGGCTCTCATTGCACCCAGATGCTTGGACTTCCCCTAACCACATCACCCACTTACATGGCCTGAATGAGGTCTCTTCCGGAAACTTTCCTTTTCCAATGGGCACTAGCCCAATAGGACACCTTGTCTTTTTCTCCAGACTTGTATTGTAGGCTTGTGTAACGTCTCTGAGCTGTTAACTGATGTATTAGGGATTTTATGCACATGTTTAATAATATTGATGATGAGATGTGATTGACATTGCTATGATCCCTGTGACTGATGAGCCCATGGAGGGCATAGCTTTTGATGTGCAGGACCATGCCCGACGAACAGGGACCATTTTGGACCAGTACACATGGGGAGATGATCAGTTCGAACCTCCATGGCGCTGAAGAGCCCATCAGGTGGATGTTGAGACCCCATCAGGGGGCAGAGACAGAACAGAGATGGACCAGGGGCTTTGCACCAGAGAAGAAGAGGACATTCCACAAGAGGCACCCTGACAAATCTTGACCTTGGGGGATTGGCCCTTTTTCAGTGGAACGTTGGCCTTGGAAGGCCTAGAACGTCACCCATCATGACCATGACATCATCCAGCATTGTCAATGTTTTGGGAGGCAGACTGGCAGTATTGGCACGTGTGGCAGGTTGGAGAAGCCCAAAGAGGGCTAACGTTTTGCTCCAGGATGGTCCATTTTCCCTAGAAGGGGCTAACGTCTCCCTTAGAGGGGTTTATTACTTCCTTTCAGCTTGATTAGGGTTTTAATTTGACAATTTAATGTAAAAACAATATGATTTGGTATTTTGGCCTTGTCGGCCTTTTACATGACCTAAAATGTAAAATTAAGTCATGGTACTATATAAATGAGGGATTTTGAATTTCATTTTGAAAACACAACTCACTCGCCACTTGGTTAGGTCTGAAATTTGCGCCTTATTCTAGGGTTTTGGCTGATTTAGTGATGCGCATTTGTTGAAGGAGGACTATTTTGGCATATTTTGGCTTTTCTCTTAATGGAAGGTGTTACAACTAGGGTTTGCATTGCTTCTTCTTGGTGATTGTAAGTATTTTTCTGCAAAACTTCTTGAATGAATGGTTGTAGTTTAATTTCTTGCATATGTTTATGATTTGCTGAACAAAACCCTAGGTGACAAGAACACAAGTAGGTCCTTGTCTCTTGTCCCCATTGAGAGAAAGCTTTCAGCCATTTGAAGAGGGAGAGAGCCTAGTCGTTGCTACACTCCCTTCCCCTCTTCATTTATTGCTAGTCGTACTTCCTGTAAGCTAAGGAGAGAGAGACGCCTTAAGCCTATGTCTACTACACTTAGGGCCGATTTTCTCTAGGGTTTGTTGAAAAGGCTTTGCTGTAGCAACACCTTGCTTCATCAAACCCTCTAGTCTTGGTTTTATGCTTCATCTTTCAGCTAGCTATTTTTTGCCATTGAGTTAAGGAAGGAGGAGAGAGCACTGAGGCCTAGTTTACCTACACCAAGGTGAGCCTCTCTCCCCTAGGGTTTTGAATTTGCGGCCTTGCTCTAGCAACACTCCAAAGCCTCTCCCTCTAGTCCTTGACCTACTTACCTTTGCCTCCTTTAGCTCTTGCGTCTTCCACTATTTGACTCCATTAACCCTAAGGCACTGATCTAAAGAGACCTCATGCTCTGAAGTGACGTTTATCACAAACAATTATCAACACTTTGAATCAACCCCTAACCTAACTAACCCTAGCCTAGAACTAACCTTCTAACCCTATATGTTGTCGTAATCCCCTGCTATTTATACCTTTGTACAACAAACGCTTTACTTTATAAGCAATTGAATGGTGATTAATGGCATATATTAAATGAAGTATTGATTTATTACATTGATTGCCATATTGTTCCAGCATTTATTAGTGAAGTGACATAATTTTCATTGTTATTTATAAACATTGACTTCGTCAATATTTATTGTCAAATTGCTTATATGTTTATCAGATAGTCATTAATTTACATGAAGTACTAACCCATTGATCAAAGCTTGCATATATCAGTTTATTGTTTCTTTGTCACAAGCAGGTGTTTCTCTTTGGGGGGTTTTACTTTATCATTGGCCTTTGGCCGGACTATCTACTCGATGGTGACTTGTGAGGGGGGAATAACTACTTTATCTTGTAATCCTTTGCCTTCTCAGAACTCCAGGTCACCGGGGACATCTCCCTTGGGCCTTACCACCCTAAATAGAAAGAACCATCCCATTGTGCTGACATTGTGTGAGATTGGTTCCTGTTACGCCAGTTTGACCTTCAAACCTCAAGCCTTTTATCCTTGCTACAAACTGTGCGATAACAAAGCTCTTGAGCACACAGTTTTGAGGGTTTTGAGTTTACAAACCCTAGAGAACAATTTAGTGGTGAAAGATTCCACTCAACTTGTTCCAAGATTGGTCTTGGGAATGAAATACTCCACCCACACCATTCTACACTCATCACAGGTTCCATCATCTATTTAGGAGAGCAGCAGGGTCGTACCCGTTAGGGTTTTCCAGCAGGGGCGCACCATTGCTTAAGAGGAAATTCGATCTAGCATTGTGATAGAGCCTTGAGACATTATAGCACTTGGGTTTTGCTTACAGGACCTTTCTCATCAGTTTGGAGGAGTTACTTCGACCGGATTATTAGCTACAGGTTTGGGACGGCTTTGAGAGGAGGGCGTATTGGAGATTCAGATATTGTCAAATCTAGGGAGTTATACCTCAGATCTGATTGTGAGACTTCTCCTATTGGGTTGTGGCAGCCCGATCTATCATCCTAGGGAGTTTCAGGAGTTTTGGAGGGTTCCTTCATCAGGGCCAAATTATTGGCATTTCAGGGCTTCAGGAGGGTGCAATCTTGATTAGGGTTTCAACAGTTTGGAGGGGAAAGACTTGGTGTTTGGGCTTCATACTTCAGAGAGGGAATTTCCTTGTCCTGATCTATCTCTTGGTGGAGTTTGGCATTGTTTGTGTAAATTCTAACCTTGTACAATATCTACTGCAAACTGATATTTAGAAAAGAACAGAAAAGATACAATGGCAAACACAAACATTACACAGAGATTTTTCACCTGGAAACCCAAACCGGGAAAACCAGCATATATTATATTCATACATTGTTTACAATACAATATACATATAGGAGCCAGTGGCATCCAAAACCCTAACCCAATGACCTGAATTAGTCCAAAACCCTAATTCCTTAACCGAAAATAGAAAACCATCGGCAAAAAACCATGTGCCGAAAAACCACCTAATATCATGTGGTCCCGGAAATATGTCATCCCGGTAATATGTCGTCCCGAAAATATGTCGGCCCGAAAAAAAATTTCAGGGGCGCTGCCCCCGAACCCCCCTGCGCGCCCGGCGTAGGCGCTTAGACACTACTACTCGTGCAAAGAATATAACACATACCCAACATTCTCCCACTTGTTGTTTTCTTTGCACACAGGGGTTACAGGGTTACATAGTCAACAATGCCCATGGATCCTCTACACCAAGAGAACTTCTCAGTGCTCACA
>ML842798.1:43534-68716 GCA_009831015.1 Picea engelmannii
TTTCACCTGGAAACCCAAACCGGGAAAACCAGCATATATTATATTCATACATTGTTTACAATACAATATACATATAGGAGCCAGCGGCATCCAAAACCCTAACCCAATTACCTGGATTAGTCCAAAACCCTAATTCCTTAACCGAAAATAGAAAACCATCGGCAAAAAACCATGTGCCGAAAAACCACCTAATATCATGTGGTCCCAGAAATATGTCGTCCCAGAAATATGTCGTCTCGAAAATATGTCCCCCTCTAACCCCCCTGCGCGCCCGGCGCAGGCGCTCAGACACTACTACTCATGCAAAGAATATAACACATACCCAACAGTTTGGAGGTCTCCTTCAGCTGGGCTAAAACCTTGGCCTTCTCATCCTTCCAACAGGACATGCCAACAGTTAGGGGGGTTGGACGTAACCCTAGCTCCTTTGTGTTGGGTACTTCATCATATATTCAACCTTTCGAGGCTCATTTTGTATTGCCGGGAGCATTTTGTAGCAGCTCATATCTTCTATCTTGAATCCATCTGATGTTATTCTAGATCTGCTTCTATATTTTATCAGGTTCTTGCTTTTCATAATAAAATTGTCAGATCTGTGCTTTGGAGTTCCATATCATGTGTACTATTTAGTCTTGCATTGTCTTGAGTATATCTTCATGATTTGTGCTGAATAACTGAATATAACCCTAAGGCCAAAATCTGAGAGGCCAACCTGCATACACAACACATCAAATAGTTAATTCGGTGGTTAGCTAGTGTTCCCAGGAAAAAATAATTGGCTTGGGAACATTACATAGAAGTAATCTTGTGGTGAAAGTAGTTGTTAAAATCATTTTTATAAATCTCTTAAGTGTTCTACTAACGCAACTAATCCTAACTCTAGCAAACTCACAATATTTCTTCTTGTTGTTACAAAAGTTTACTAAATCCACTGAAAAATGTCCTAATTTGTTGCTTACAGCTAATTACAAGTGGATTAACTTGTTCATAAATCATCTCTAGCAATTGGATAATATTCTATTGGTTAAATGCATGTTTTTCATGGTCACTTATGGTGTTTCCGAGCATTAATTGTTGCTACTGTTGAAAATCATTTATTGTTGTTATATAACTGTTTACAGCTATCAATTTGCAACAACCAATGCAATTTAACTTGCCTAGTGTCTAAAGAGGTTATTGTTGCATACTTTATCTTGGTAATTGTTATATATATGCTGCAAATTGCTCTTGTTCCGGGAAGGTACAAGGATCACCTTACAACCTTGCTTTCCTTCCTGGACCTAGAACAACTAACAGGTGATCAAGATAGGGTGTGGTAGGCTTGTTTATCAAACTTGCTATTCGATCCCTTGAGGTCACCAGGGAAGCCTCCTTTGTGGTGGACCTCCTTCATCACTAAAACAAGGAAAGATTCTACTTAGGTGATAGTGGTAGTTTCTTCCATAGTTACACAAGATTTTGGGATCTTGTGGTGGGCTTTGCACAATAAAAATCTTGCGATAATATTTTGGTGTCGTTGTTGGGGAGGATTGAATCTTTCTCTCTACATTTCTTTGGTAAAATTATCCCGAAGTGCTTATCTCACAAGTTTACTTGGCGATTCCACTGAGGGTAGAATCCCTTACTTACCTTTGATGATCCAAAAGGGATCAACTGATGAATCCACTCATACATTTTGACTTGTTTTCCCACATAATGGAATTATGGATTTTCATGAATGGTTTCCTTGTATTGATTTTGAAAGCATCCCTGGATACTCAAACAAGTTTAAAGGGAAAAAGTGAAACAATGACATTATTTTTAAATTCTGTTCACTAATACAATTTTAGATCGGCACATTAAACCAAGATATAAACAGATCTTTATGCATGAAATTAAAAATTCTGAACATAAACAAATTTTCCGAGTACAGAAAAACAAATCCTAGCTTACCTTTTAGCCAATGAAGAATGTGTACCTGTCACATGTAGATGTATGCCTCTGTAAGTATGCTCAGATGAAGTTTAGGTTCATATATCAAACATCTAGGGTTTGAACTCTGTCAAGAGAACTCTGGAACAGTTTTGTCATGGATAGTAAAACCCCAATGGATATAATAACAAACCAAAGTCATAAAAGCAAATAACCCCAATGAGAAAACCTCCAATAAACAGTGATATCACAGCAAGGAAATCAATCACTAGAGAACACTCAGATCTGGAATACAAGTGTCAAAACCCTCCATTAAGCAAACACACTCAGATCTGAAAAACAAGTGGCTCCATAAGCAAAACAACTCAGATCTGAAAAGTCAATGGCTCCATAAGCAAACAAAAAACTCAGATCTGAAATCTCAATGGCTCTATAAGCAAACAACTCAGATTTGAAAGGTCAATGTCCAAAAGCTCAGATCTGAAATCTCAATGTCAAACCCTCCATAAGAAAACATAAGCTCAGATCTGAAATCTCAATGTCAAACCCTCCATAAGAAAACATAAGCTCAGATCTGAAATCTCAATGGCTCTATAAGCAAACAACTCATATCTGAAAGGTCAATGTCTCCATAAGCAAACAAAAGCTCAGATCTGAAATCTCAATGAGCAAACAACTCAGATCTGAAAAGTCAAAGGTTCCATAAGCAAACAAAAAACTCGGATCTGAAATCTCAATGTCAAACCCTCCATAAGAAAACATTTCAGCACAAGAAGGACCCCACAGGGGCTTCAAATCAACACACAACAACTAGGAGGAGAGGCTGAGGCTACAAGTGTTATAGATAGAGGGGCCGTGGCTCTCTATACAGTCTTGGCAGTCAAATAGAAGGGGGCCACAGCTCTTCCACAGTCCTAGCTGTCAGGTAGAGAGGAGCTGCAACTCTTATACAACAGATCTGGCAGTCAAGAAAGAGGGGTCGTATGCACCCTATACACTAGCTAAAAACATGAAGGAGCTGTCAGCCTATATAAAGACCCATCATCTTCTGAAACTGATACTCAAGAGAGAAGCCGCACCAACTAGAGAAAGATCTGGCTGCTCAAAGGAGATACCTCAGTATATCTTGCACTAGCAAACAGTCAAAGAAAAGTATGCAAGACCAAAACAAAAATCAGATCTGAATCTGATCCACCAATAGAAGAGGCCGCTTCAACACAAGAGCAAAATACTGAGGTAGCCGCAACAAAGAGAGAGAGGAAAGAGTGAGAGTGTAAGTCCAATCATAAAATACAAAGGGTAGGGTCTAATTTATAGTTAGGGAGAGGGGTTAGGGTAATTAGAAATATAATTAATTATTGACATTTAATTAATATAAATATTAATTAATATGTCAATTAATATTTAATTAAAACCCTAATCCCATAAATAAAATTCCCATCACATAAAACAAGATCCCCATCACATAAAACAAGAGTGAAGGAAAACAACAAAGGGTTACCTTTTATGACAAAGTCAAGGGGAGTTACATAATGGCAAAGCATGTCCACATGAGTCTCATAGTGACCTATAAACTTTATCATCACTGCATTAGGGGGTACATCATCAATGTGATCAAGTCCATCTTCATAGACACTGCTAGATACATCCAAGAGAGAAGAAGAGGATCACATATCAACACATCTTGGTATTACACCAAGATCTACCTGGTCATGTACCAAGTTGCCCCAGAACACATCTGGGGTCTCTAGAACATATCCAGGGTCTTATCCATCAAGGTACAAGACCAAGGATCAACCCATGCTTTAGGTATGGGTACCCTAGAACACATCCAGGGGCCCTAGTCATATCTAGGGACTTATATCAACCACCAAGGAACACATCCAAGGATCAATCCAAGCTCAGGGAAAGGATTCCCTAGAACAATCCAGGGGACCTAGAATACATCTAGGGTCTTTACTACTTGATCCCAGACCAAGAACCCCAGTCATCTACTGGGGGGCCACACAAGGGTATTTACTACTTGGTCCCAGACCAAGAACCCTAGTCATCTACTGGAGAGCCCTCACAAAGGTCTTTACTGCTTGGTCCTAGACCAAGAACTCCAGTCAACTACTGGGGGCCCTCACAAGGGTCTTTACTGCTTGGTCCCAAACCAAGAATCCCACTCATCTAGTGGGGGGCCTCAAAAGGGTCTTTTTCCATGGCACTAACTGCTTGGTCCTAGACCAAGAACCCCAGGA
Organism: Picea engelmannii; assembly: GCA_009831015.1. Taxonomy (NCBI): domain Eukaryota; kingdom Viridiplantae; phylum Streptophyta; class Pinopsida; order Pinales; family Pinaceae; genus Picea; species Picea engelmannii. The sequence goes on from ML842798.1 coordinate 47,689, forward strand.
GTGTACTGGGGGCCCTAGTCCACAACTAGGGTCTTGTAATGATCCCAAGCCAATTTTTTTGCTTGAAACCACTAACTACCACTGTTGTGTTTGTTGATTATCTATTGTGTAGGTTGCTATTGATGTTTCGGCCTTAGGGTTTGTTCCAGTTATTTAAATGGTGTTCATACAAGATCTACTCAACACATGCAATATCACAATAATACTCAGTTATGGAAAACACAAGCATAGATCTAACCTTTATTATGAAAGCATGAACCAGATACAATATAGAGAGCAAATCTGGAATAATTCTCAGATGGCTCCAATAGATAATAGATACGAGTTGCTACAAAATGCCCCTGCTAATACAAAAGATGCCTCCAAAGGCTGAATATAATCTGAAGATCCAAAGTGCCAACAATAGGTGAATGCTCAACCCTTCCTGACTACTGGTATGTCCTACTGGCTGAAATGGACCAATATTTCGGCCTAGCTAAAGGAGGTACTCAAATCTTGCCAAATTTTATCAAGATGTAGACCAGGGCCAAAGAAACCCCTCCCGGAAGTCTGAAGCTCAAATAATCTATCCTCCTCTGTCAATGGCTGAAACCCTAATGCAGTTTGCGCCCTCCTGAAACCCTGGATAGCTCAATAAATCGTTCTGAATAAAGGACACCTCCAAAACCTCTGAAACTCTCCAGAATGATAGATCAGGCTGTGGAAACCTTGTAGGAGAAGTCTCAGGCCCAGATTCTAGGTAGAACTCCCTAGATCTGAGAAATACCGAATCACAGGACGTCCTCCTTGCCTCAAGGCCATCCCAATCTGTAGTTGAAGATCTAATGATGATAACTCTTCAAGAAAACCTCCAAAATGATAGTTGAGAACCTGCAAGTAAAACACAATTGTCGAAATACCCCCAAGCTCTCCTGATTGGCTGGATCGATCTCTTCTTCAAATGATGGTGCACCCCTACTGGAAATCCCTGAATAGTATGGCCCTACTTGCTTCATGAATCGATAGGTGGATCTGTGATGAGTGTAGAATGGTGTGGGTGGAGTATTTCATCACCGAGACCAAGCTTGGAACAAGGTGAGTGGGTCTTTCACCATTGAGTTGCTCACAAGGGTTTGTGACAGCAAAACCCTCAAACTGTATGCTCAAGAGCAATAACAATTACAAACAATTACCAAAATCCAGAATGCTCAAGAAGTGCGCCCTAGCCTTCTCTTTATACTTTTTCTTCTATTTTCCTATTGATTTAACTTAACTCCTAGAGTTAACCCTAACTCCAACTCCAGCTCTTCTATTTCTTTGTTGAGTTATCTTTTAACTCCTTTTTCACCTTTTTATCAAGTCAACTTAAGAATATAACCTTAGTTTAGTTGACCTTTCCCCTCAGTGTGAGACTATGGCCTAGTGGGGACACCTCGACCACTAAGTCTTCCAAACCTCTTCCTCAAGAGATGGGGGACATTACAGTCTCCCCTACTTGAAATTGCTTGTCCTCAAGCAATTCTAAACCTGTCTCCCGTACCATCTGTTCATTCTCCCACGTGGCATCCTCAATGGGTAAGTCTTTCCACCTGATCAAATACTCCTTAATGCTTCTCTTCCGGAGCTTTTTTTTCTCGAACCTCCAGTATCTCTTCCGGAATCAACAGAAGTTGTCCTTCTTCGTCCATGGGAGGCAATATCTCAATGGGAATGATGTGTTGGCCGATGGCTTTCTTTAGGCAAGATACATGGTAGATGTTGTGTATTCGATTGCCCTGTGGAAGCTGTAACTCATAAGCTACGACCCCTATCCTTCTGCTGATCCTATAGGGCCCAAAGAACCATGGTTGTAGCTTTTCTACTCCGCTTCTTTTAATAGAAGCCTACCGATAGGGTTGGAGCCTTAAATAGACTAAGTCACTAACCTCAAAAGTACGCTCCACTCTGTGCTTGTCTGCTTGGACCTTCTGCTGGTTATGTGCTCTTTGTAGATGATCCTTCAACACCTAGAGGATGTCTTGGCTCTATTGTACCCAATCCTGCCTATGGATACATGATGGGTGGTGTTGTAGCAGTATTCTCCCAAGTGCAACCATCTGACCCATGCTTTCTGTTGTCCTGCTACGTAATTTTTGAGATAGCCTTCCACCCATTTGTTGACTATTTCAATCTAGTTGTCTGTCTGAAGGTGATAGCTGGTGCTAGGGGTCAATGTCGTGCCAACTAATCTGAACAACTCCTGCCAAAACGTACTCATGAACCTGCTATCCTTGTCACTGATAATGGTCTTTGGTAGGCGGTGCAATCTGAATATCTCTCTGAAAAATAGTTCAGCCACCTGTGCTGCGCTGAAGTCTGTGGCTATGGAAAAGAAGTGTGAAAACTTCGTCAACCTGTCCACTACTACAAAAATGCAGTCCTTTCCCTGTGCTCTAGGCAAGCCGGTGATGAAATCCATGGATATGCTTTCCCACTTGTACTCTGGAATGGGCAAGGGTTGCAGCAGTCCTGCAGGGTGAGTGTTCATCCTTGTTCTCTTGGCATGTAGTGCATTCTTTGACATGCTTAATCATGTCTTCCTTGAGGACCTTCCATGAGAACCTCTCTCTCACTTGTCTATACGTCTTACCAATCCCCTCGTGTCCTACCACTGGTGAGTTATGACATGCATGTAATATCTTGGCTTTGAAAGCCGATCCAGGAACCAAGAAAAATTGGCCTTTGTAATAAATGAGGTCCTTCATGACTCTGAAGTTATCATCCTATATCTGTCCATCCAATAGCTGACAAGTGAACTAATCCTTAGCATATTCCACCATCAAGTGATCCTTCCAATCAACTAACATACCTGACATGGCAAAAATGGATGGCCTCCTAGATAATGCATCTGCTACTGTGTTGTTCTTCCCTTTAACGAATTCAATGTCAAAGTCATAGGCTTGTATTTTGCTTACCCATTTTTCTTGCCTTTCATTCAAATCCTTCTGCTCCAATAGGTATTGAAGACTGTTATGGTCTGATTTGACCACAAACTGTGCACCTACCAAATATTGCCGAAATTTGGCTAGTGCAAGCATGATATCCAACATTTCTTTGTCATAAATGTTGTAAAGCAGTTCAGGGCCCCTGAGTTTCTGGCTTTCATAGGCAAGAGGGTGCCTATTCTGCATCAATACGGCCCCTATACCTTCCCCTGAGGCATCACACTCCAAGGTGTAAGGTAGGCCAAAATCTGGGAGGGCTAGAATTGGGCAAGTGCTCATTACCTCTTTCATTTTCTCCATCATGGCTTGAGCTTATTCACTCCATTTGAAGGCCCCCTTTTTGGTCAGATCGGTTAGGGGTGCACACAATTGAGAAAAACCCTTGACAAATTTTCTGTAGCATGCGCATATGCCTAGGAATCCCCTTAACTCTGTGAGTGTCTTAGGAGTAGGCCACTCCCTAATGGCTGTTATTTTTTCCCGATGTACCTATACCCCTTTTTCTCCTATGATGTGTCCCAAGTAGAGGACCTCTGTCATCCCAAACTCACACTTGGATTCCTTAGCGTATAGTGACTGTTCCTCCATGATCGACAGGATTTGGTCCACATGTCGAAGGTGTTCCTCCCACGTCTTGCTGTAAATGAGCAAGTCATCAAAAAATACTAGCAAGTGTTTCCTCAGTTGTTTGTTGAACACATGGTTCATGCAAGACTGAAACGTGGCTAGGGCATTGGTTAGCCCGAAGGGCATTACCAAGAACTCATAATGGCCGTAGTGACACCTGAAAGCTGTTTCGAGATATCCTCCTCCCTCATATTGATTTGATGGTAGCCAAAACAAAGGTCAATTTTTGTGAAGTAGACAGCTCCATGCAACTCATCAAGCAACTCATCAATCCTGGGTATAGGATACCTATTTTTTATCATCTTTTTATTCAAGGCCCGAAAGTCAATGCACATCCTCATCGTCCCATCCTTCTTCTTGACCAAGACTACTGAAGAAGCAAAAGGGCTAGAGCTTGGCCTAATGTGTCCCATGTCTAGAAGCTCCCTGATGGCCTTCTCTATCTCGTCTTTATACTTCTTTGGATGTCTATAGGGTGTGGTGATAACTGGTTTAGCTCCTGCCTCTAGTTCAATGATGTGCTCAAACCCCCTGTCTGGTGGCACACCTGGAGGAATTGGCCCGAACACCTTATGGTGCCTGTCAAGGATCTCTTTGATCTCTGGGGTGTAGTGCACTTTACCCTTCTCATCCACACGTGACGAAATCCTACATTCCGCTGCATACACAATTTCCTCTCTCCTGAAGATGGCTTCCATCCTCTTGGCCGTAACCACCCTAGCAGAGTTACCTGGCATGCCTCTAAGCACGACCTTTCGTCCTCCTTCCTCTACAAAGGACATCTCCATGGTCTTGTAATTGGTGGTGATAGGCCCTAATGTGCTGAGCCACTGTACCCCTAGGATGATGTTAGTGTCTGGAAGGTCCATCACATAGACCTCCTGAACTAGCTCATGCCTTCCTAAGGTGAGCTTCATACCTGGAATGTATCTGTCATAGGGCATAGTACTACCACCTGCTACTTCTACCTTGAACCCTTCAAATTCGACTATGGGTATATGTCTTCTCTTCAACAATGTTGCATCAATGAAGTTGTGAGAGGTTCCCCCATCAATCAATACGGACACTCTCTACCCCTGCAAGACCCCTCTCATCCTGAAGGTGTTGAATTTGGGCACCCCACTGATAGATGCCAAGGTGGTCTTCTCCTCAGCCGTACTGTCCTGTTCTGGAATCTCCTCGTCTACTGCCTCTGTGGTTTCGGCCTCTATATTCTATATTTGACCATAATCTTCCTCCTCTTCATTGTCTAAAGTAACCTCTATGTAGTGTACTTAGCCACGTCCCATGCACTTGTGTGATGGGTTCGATGGTTCCTTGCATGTGAAGCAGAGTTGCTTCCTCCTCAGTTCCCTCCTAGTGTTATCATCTATTTTGCCACGACCCCTGTCAAACCCCCTTGGGTCACGTCCTCCTGGGTTCATAGAAGGTCTCTGGTCTCTTCCTCCGATGTTAAGAGGTGGTCTAGGGCTAAGTTTTGGTTTGGGCAGCTAGCCCTAGGTCCCTCATCCTCCAAATAGCATCCTATAGATTGGTGGGCTTGAAAGCCTTTACCCAACCCCTCAAGGGTTCCATCAACCCTTCAATAAACATCATCATAAGTACCTCTGGTGTACCTGTTTGTCTGAGCTGTGTGAGCTCCCTAAAAGGCAGCTCCGGATCCCCCTGATCAAAACAGTCAATAAGGCTCTGAGTGAACTTTGTGTATGCCATGATCTGATTGTGGCCTAGGGTGATCAATCCATGGTACCACCAATCATGAGCTTTGCCATCCAAGTGCATGGTGGCAAACTTGATGGCTTCCATCTCTCTCATGGGGTTGAGTTGTAGATAAGTATACAACTTCTGTACCCATGCATGTGCTGTCATCTTGGCCATACCATCAAAGTATGGGATTTCTATCTTCCCCATCCTTTGTTCTAGCTCATAATTGCTTCTGTGATTCGGCTTAGGTTTATTTCTGAACTTAAGCTAGCAGTATTGATCCAGGGACATCTGTCTCTGAATTCCCAAGTCTAGCTCATGGTACTCCCTGGTACACTGAACCATCTACTCAAGAAAATCATCCACCTATTCCTGTTGTGACTGTCCATCTGTGAACGTCAGTAAGTATGGTCTAGGGGTAGCTCTGCTACCCATCTGCCCATGTGGGGTGCCCCCTCCATGGCTCCCTTCTGACTGATGATAAGAAATTTGCTCAAGATTATACCTGGGAGCCTTCTCTAGGTTGTACCTGTTTCCCCCTTGTGAACCACTAGTCTCTCTGTTTCCATATATCTTTGGTCCTTTCCCCTTATGAGTTATCTACAGTAATAGATCGGCTATCCTAGTCTGGTTCTCGTCCACCTTCCTTAGGTTATCATCTACCTTTTTCAAAGTCTCAGTAATTTCGGCTTGTCCTCTGCGGGTTATGTCATAGTTCTCTTGTAGGTGAATGACCAATTTAATTTATGTTTGGTTTATGGATTTATTGAATTCTTTTGCCAAGTAAGCCAAGCCTTGAGGTTCTTCCTCACTTGACCCCTCCATTTCGGCCTCTGTTTCACTTGCCTGTTTCTTCTTTCTGCCCATGTATATACCACTGTACCAATAAATGCTCCAATCCTCACAGGTTGAGAGGATCAGAGCTTTGATACCACTGTAATGATCCCAAGCCAATTTTTTTGCTTGAAACCACTAACTACCACTGTTGTGTTTGTTGATTATCTGTTGTGCAAGTTGCTATTGATGTTTCAGTCTTAGGGTTTGTTCCAGTTATTTAAATGGTGTTCATACAAGATCTACTCAACACATGCAATATCACAAGAATACTCAGATATGGAAAACACAAGCATAGATATGACCTTTATTATGAAAGCATGAACCAGATACAATATAGAGAGCAGATCTGGAATAATCCTCAGATGGCTCCAATAGATAATAGATATGAGCTGCTACAAAATGCTCCCGCTAATACAAAAGATGTCTCCAAAGGCTGAATATAATCTGAAGATCCAAAGTGCCAACAATAGGTGAATGCTCAACCCTTCCTGACTGTTGGTACGTCATGCTGGCTGAAAGGGACCAATATTTCGACATGGCTGAAGGAGGTACTCAAATCGTGCCAAACTTTATCAAGATGTAGATCGAGGCCAAGGAAACCCCTCCCGGAAGTCTGAAGCTCAAATACTCGATCCTCCTCTATCAATGGCTGAAGCCCTAATGCAGTTTGCGCCCTCCTGAAACCCTGGATAGCTCAATAAATCGTTTTGAATAAAGGACACCTCCAAAACCTCTAAAACTCTCTAGAATGATAGATCGGGCTGTGGAAACCCTGTAGGAGAAGTCTCAGGCCCAGATTCTAGGTAGAACTCCCTAGATCTGAGAAATACCGAATCACAGGATGTCCTCCTTGCCTCAAGGCTGTCCCAATCTGTAGCTGACGATCTGATGGTGATAACTCTTCAAGAAAACCTCCAAAATGATAGTTGAGAACCTGCAAGTAAAACCCAAGTGTCGGAATACCCCCAAGCTCTCCTGATTGGCTGGATCGATCTCTTCTTCAAATGATGGTGCGCCCCTGCTGGAAATCCCTGAACAGTACAGCCCTGCTTGCTTCCTGAATCGATAGGTGGATCTGTGATGAGTGTAGAATGGTGTGGGTGGAGTATTAAATCCCCGAAACCAAGTTTGGAACAAGGTGAGTGGGTCTTTCACCACTGAGTTTCTCACAAGGGTTTGTGACAGCAAAACCCTCAAACCATATGCTCAAGAGCAATAACAAACTATTACCAAAATCCAAAATGCTCAAGAAGTGCACCCTAGCCTTCTCTTTATACTTTTTCTTCTATTTTCCTGTTGAGTTAACTTAACTCCTAGAGTTAACCCTAACGCCAACTCCGGCTCTTCTATTTCTTTGTTGAGTTATCTTTTAACTCCTTTTTCACCTTTTTATCAAGTCAACTTAAGAATATAACCTTAGTTTAGTTGACCTTTCCCCTCAGTGTGAGACTATGGCCTAGTGGGGACACCTCGACCACTAAGTCTTCCAAACCTCTTCTTCAAGAGGTGGGGGACATTACAGTCTCCCCTGCTTGAAATTGCTTGTCCTCAAGCAATTCTAAACCTGTCTCCCGTACCATTTGTTCATTCTCCCACGTGGCATCCTCAATGGGTAAGTCTTTCCACTTGATCAAATACTCCTTAATGCTTCTCTTCCGAAGCTTTTTTTCTCGAACCTCCAATATCTCTTCCGAAATCAACACAAGCTGTCCTTCTTCGTCCATGGGAGGCAGTATCTCAATGGGAATGATGTGTTGGCCGATGGCTTTCTTTAGCTAGGATACATGGAAGACATTGTGTATTCGGCTTCCCTGTGGAAGCTCTAACTCATAAGCTATGGCCCTATCCTTCTGCTGATCCTGTAGGGCCCAAAGAAGCGTGGCTGTAGCTTTTCTACTCTGGTTCTTTTAATAGAAACCTGCCGGTAGGGTTGGAGCCTTAGATAGACTAAGTCACCAACCTCAAAAGTACGCTCCACTCTGTGCTTGTCTACTTGGACCTTCTGTTGGTTCTGTGCTCTCTGTAGATGATCCTTCAACTACCCAGTCCTTGAATTTGAATTTGAATTGTAATCCACCTATTCACTATGAGGATGTCAAGGAGTACATTGCTCATGAAAAGTGCTATCAGAAGCTATCATGACAAACTTGCAATTGGGTTTTAATGACTGTTGATCTGTAAACCCTAAGAGTTGGATCTACACAGGCTCAAGTCTGCTACTCTTGAGCTCCTTCACGCCCTAAGCTCTGATACCATGTTAGATTTTAGGGAAAAAGTGAAACAATGGCATTCCTTTTAAATTCTGTTCACTAATACAATTTTAGATCAGCACATTAAACCAAGATATAAACAGATCTGTATGCATGAAATAAAAAATTCTGAACATAAACAAATTTTCTGAGTACAGAAAAACAAATCCTAGCTTACCTCTTAGCCAATGAAGAATGTGTACCTGTCACATGTAGATGTATGCCTCTGTAAGTATGCTCAGATAAAGTTTAGGTTCATATATCAAACCTCTAGGGCTTGAACTCTGTCAAGAGAACTGTGGGACAGTTTTTTCATGGATAGTAAAACCCTAATGGAAATAACAACAAACCAAAGTCATAAAAGCAAATAACCCCAATGAGAAAACCTCCAATAAACAGTGATACCACAGCAAGGAAATCAATCACTAGAGAACCCTCAGATCTGGAATACAAGTGTCAAAACCCTCCATTAAGTAAACACACTCAAATCTGAAAAACAAGTGGCTCCATAAGAAAAACAACTCAGATCTGAAAAGTCAATGACTCCATAAGAAAACAAAAAACTCAGATTTGAAATCTCAATGGCTCTATAAGCAAACAACTTAGATCTGAAAGGTCAATGTCCAAAAGCTCAGATCTGAAATCTCAATGTCAAACCCTCCATAAGAAAACATAAGATCAGACCTGAAATCTCAATGGCTCTATAAGCAAAAAACTCAGATCTGAAAAGTCAATGTCTCCATAAGCAAACAAAAGCTCAGATCTGAAATCTCAATGTCAAACCCTCCATAAGAAAACATAAGCTCAAATCTGAAATCTCAATGAGCAAACAACTCAGATCTAAAAAGTCAAAGGTTCCATAAGCAAACAAAAAACTCAGATCTGGAATCTCAATGTCAAACCCTCCATAAGAAAACATTTCAGCACAAGGACCCCACAGGGGCTTCAAATCAACACACGGCAACTAGGAGGAGAGGTCGTGGCTAAAAGTGTTATAGATAGAGGGGTCACGGCTCTCTATACAATCTTGGCAGTCAAATAGAAGGGGGTCACACTCTTGCACAGTCCTAGCTGTCAAGTAGAGAGGGGTTGCAACTCTTATACAACAGATCTGGCAGTCAAGAAAGAGGGGTCGTATGCACCCTATACACTAGCTAAAAACATGGAGGAGCTGCCAGCCTATATAAAGACCCATCAACTTCTGAAACTGATACTCAAGAGAAAAGCCGCACCAACTAGAGAAAGATCTGGCTACTCAAAGGAGATACCTCAATATCTCTTACACTAGCAAACAGTCAAAGAAAAGTATGCAAGACCAAAACAAAAATCAGATATGAATCTGATCCACCAATAGAAGAGGCCGCATCAACACAAGAGAAAAATACTGAGGTAGCCGCAGTAAAGAGAGAGAGGAGAGAGTGAGAGTGTAAGTCCAATCATAAAATACAAAGGGTAGGGTCTAATTTATAGTTAGGGAGAGGGTTTAGGGTAATTAGAAATATAATTAATTATTGACATTTAATTAATATAAATATTAATTAATATGTCAATTAATATTTAATTAAAACCCTAATCCCATAAATAAAATTCCCATCACATAAAACAAGATCCCCATCACATAAAACAAGAGTGAAGGAAAACAACAAAGGGTTACCTTTTATGACAAAGTCAAGGGGAGTTACATAATGGCAAAGCATGTCCACATGAGTCTCATAGTGACCTATAAACTTTATCATCACTGCATTAGGGGGTACATCATCAATGTGATCAAGTCCATCTTCATAGACACTGCTAGATACATCCAGGAGAGAAGAAAAGGATCACATATCAGCACATCTTGGTATTACACCAAGATCTACCTAGTCAGGTACCAGGTTGCCCCAGAACACATCTGAGGGCCCTAGAACATATCTAGGGTTTTATCCACCAAGGTACAAGACCAAGGATCAACCCATGCTTTAGGTATGGGAACCCTGGAACACATCCAAGGGCCCTAGTCATATCTAGGGACTTATATCAACCACCAAGGAACACATCCAAGGATCAATCCAAGCTCAAGGCAAGGATTTCCTGGAATAATCCAGGGGCCCTAGAATACATCTAGGGTATTTACTACTTGGTCCCAGACCAAAAACCCCAGTCATCTACTGGGGGCCCACACAAGGGTCTTTACTACTTGGTCCCAGACCAAGAACCCCAGTCATCTATTGGGGGGGGCCTCACAAGGGTCTTTACTGCTTGGTCCTAGACCAAGAACCCCAGTCAACTACTGGGGGCCCTCACAAGGGTCTTTACTGCTTGGTCCCAGACCAAGAATCCTAGTCATCTACTGGGGGCCCTCACAAGGGTCTTTTGCCATGGCACTAACTACTTGGTCCCAGACCAAGAACCCCAAGAGTGTACTGGGGGCCCTAGTCCACAACTAGGGTCTTAAGCCATCCTCCAAGGAGAATGGCTCTTGCAACTGCATTAAATACAATAGGATGGTCAAAGAACTTTCCAGAATTAAAATGATTGGTTATTACTCATCGTAAAGTTCTTAGGCAACATAAAGGGGATGGGGGAACATGAAGATGTACAGATAAAATGGTTTATAGTCTCCCTACCATTTGACATACAAGATTGGGTTGAAGATTGTTGCAAAGCAGGAGCCATATCTTAGATCCAGCATTATTCAAGACAACATCAACATTTGTCATGAAGATTTTGATTAGAGGAGTGAATGTTGGATTTCAGTTGTGTTAACCAACTTGGAGATTCTAAGGTTCTCACAAAGTGGGATTTGAACCCGAGAAAGGGTGGAGTCCGCAAGCAGGTATATGAGTCCGTCGAACAAGTTCCACGAGTAGTGAAAAGGTAATCCAAGCAGGTTCTAACCCGAAACCCTTTCCATCTACAAGCAGGTTCGTGAGCTTCAAGAGATCCCGAACTGTTTATTCCTGAGGATTGTCACAGATCCTAGCTCAGTTCGTCTGCGAACACGGTTTCATCCGCGAGTAATAGGCATTCACGACATCAGTCGTGGTGTGTTCAAGTCCTCGCGTGATCATTTTCGCGAAGGGATTTCAATTGTAGGGCATTTTTGCGCATGGATTTCGCGACGGGCATTATCAAGGTTTTCACGAGCTATTTCTAACCTTCCCAGTGGTGGTCCAATGGGATTTCGCGTGGTATTTTTTGCGCAGGTATTTCAATTGCAGGGCATTTTTCACACTGGGTATTTTGCGCAGGGATTTCGCAATGGGCATTAGCAGGGCTTTCATGAGCTGTTTCTAGCCTTCTGTGTGGTGGTCCAAGGGGATTTCACAACGAGCGTTTCGCGTAGGGATTTCTCTTGGTCATTTTCGCACAAGGATCTCAACCATTAGTCGGGTTTCTTGACCATAATTTTGCGAATTTCACGAACACAATGAACAGAGTTACTCAATCATAAAACTCTTAATGGAAGACCCAAATTCTTCCCACATTCCTACTGGTGGACACTCTGAGGCTGTAGCGAACCAGTCAACATAGGACTGGAACCTCGATGACCCCTATTGACCGCCTATTCAACTAGGGTGTCAAATCCATGTACCATGAAGATATGCATCATCAGATGATACCAAGTCAGAGACTTATTGGTTCTATATGGCATGTTTTGGCCTTCAACTCTTATTTTTGTAATGGAATTTTCGCTCCCGTGCGTGGGATAATAATGTAATAGGTCTGCATGGATCATAGTTAGGTCAGTTACCTTAAGAATTCATCATTAGAGGAGTCCCTTTCACTGAGTGTTTTTTTTCCTCAAGTTATTAATTTCCCTTGAGTTTTTCACTCCCACAATAATTCCTCCAAAGTGGTGAAAGACGTTCTAATGGTTTCTTCCTATAGTAGCTAGTGTTTAGGAATGTTGTAAATGACCATGTCAGACATCTCTCAAAGTTTTGCGGAATTTCGTCGAGACTAGATAGTTTTTTTTAAATTTATTAAAATTGCCTAAGTTGGGTAATTTTAATTAAAATTTGATGAAAAATATAAAAACTAGATCCTTGGGATTTTTGATAGGGGTATTTGTACTCAAAAGAAATGGAATGAGACCCCCTACACTCTTGGACCAAGTTTCATCTCAATTGGACAAGTTTTGCTAGGTGTTTGTCCATGAGGAGTCTTAGTCAGTCAAAAACAACAATTTAATTGCTAGTCAAAATGTCATTCTTTGTAAAATTGAGCTAAATGGTTAGAGTAAAGGTGGGAGATGATGTTTTTACCTAAGCCTACCCTATCCTAACCTTTTCCTACCCATTTCACACCCCCTAGACATAATACCCACTTCAACCAATTCACCCCCTAGGGGATTTGAGCCCCCTTCATGTGAAAACATTAGAAAAGCAAATAATTGAAGGAGTGGGGCACTCTCTCCATTGGTGCACCCTCCTAATCCTTCCAACTCATCCTTTGGACATGGCCCACACCCTCCACCTCACTCCACCTCATCAATCCATGCCTCTAACCCTAGATATGCGCCCCCCTCCTTGAGATCCTCACATTTGCTTGGTGGTGGACACTTGGCTTTAATCCAAGAGGGGTAAATTTACCTCCAAGTATAAATGAAGGTCCTCTCACCCCCATTTCCTCACCATTTCTTGAGCTATTTTTATGCTACCAAATTTTCTCCTCACACTTCTCATCTCTCTCATCTTGCTCTCACTTTTGGAGAGGAACTTGTAGCAACTAGTTGGTGAAACTTCCTACTTTGTTAATAGAAAGAGATTTGGAGGACTTTGGTGTATCAAAGATTAGTCTTGCTGCATTTGGATTAGAGGTGACGTTGTTTCTTGTTGGAGTATTTCTTTGAGATATAGAGTAGATTTCCCAAGCAAACTAGTTTGCTTGGGTAGATTTTCAATAGTGTAGTTGTAGATCTATATAAGTAGAGTAGTAGATATTACAAATTAGTTTGTGGTATTTATCTATCTCACTCATCTTTGCTCTTATCTCACAGTTTGTTTCACAAATTGCAGGTTATCTCAAGGGTTTGCAAGGCTAGCTTTGAGCTAGAAACTTGCCTTCATAGGCTACTTTGAGCCTCTTTGCTTTCTACTTTCATTTTTTGTTCATACATTTCAGAAATTTGGCTTTGCTAACAATCTAGAATAGGCCATTTTATCATTATACTTGCTGAAATTTTTATGCAGAAAATTTATGTGTAAAAACATAAATTTTCTTTGACATTTTTGTGTGTTTTGCAGCATTTTCAGCCAGCAATAGCTTGCTATTTTTTGCATATTCTCGCCAGTACAAGGGGAAGTGTTGCTCAAATTTGGCCACAAAACACACAAGGAAGGCCACAACTTGTTGGGTAACAATGCCCACCTCTTCTCTCTCATTTTTTAGCATTGTAGCAAGCCCTAGGGAGTCCCTAAGAGGCTTGCATTCTTTGTTAATAAATTTCTATAATTTGTAATGTAGCTTAGTGCCTACATCTTGGTGTGAGCTTGGCTTAGCCAACCCCCAAAACCGTAAGGCTAGGATAACTCTTTAATTTTCTGCAATTTCCCTTTCATTTGTTTGCCCCACTTGTCATTAGGACAAGGTTGTGTGGCTAGTTGTTTTAGCATTTTATTTCATTCTTTTTCAACCCTCTTTGGCACAAAATAGGAAGGCTTGCCTCCACCTTGTGCCATTGTAAGTGGTTTTCTTAGTTGGGTTTTGTTATTTCAAGCGTTTATTTTCTAATTGTTGCCTACACCTTGGAGTGAGCTTGGCTTAGCCAAGCCCCAAAATCGTATGGCTAGTTTAATGTTTTACTTCTAATGTGTCTAATGGCTTAAAATTATCTAGAAGTAGGAGCAACACACTAAATCTAGCTTAGGCCCATGAAGGCATGGTAATCTATTTTATGTTTTCTCAATCTTTTACTTACAAGTTTACATTTCACCAAATAATTGTTTCTAGTTCATAATCTTTTACAAGCACTTTCATTTTATTGCAAGTATCATGGGCATGTGGTGAATGGTTTAAGACAATTTATATTTCATTTCTTGCAAGTTATCAAGTTCTTTTCATGTTATTTCAATCTTTATCTTGTGGTTAAGCACTTCAATAATTTGCACGCATTCCATTTTCAGTTTTGGTTCAAGCACCTAACTTTTGGCAAGCAACATCTTGTCTAACACACTAACTAACTCAATCTATCCTAGTTTCATAGGCCTAAAATTTATTAGACTTAATAGGGCACTCATTACTAACCCAACTTTGTCATTTAAACGTGGATTGAAAGGAAGCAATGGAAGGTGATAGGTCGGGGACGATTTCGTGGCACTCAACGTCCTTTCTGGGAGTACTTATTTCCTTGGGTTGACTTGTGGAGCTAGGGTGAGACCTCGTTTGCCTCACTTCTTGAGCACCCAACAACTACTTGGTACAAGCGGGGGGAGTCTTGGGGTTGACACTTAGTTAGGATTCAACCTTCACTTAATAATTTTAACAATCCTTAATCCACTTTAACCATTGGGGAATTTACTTGGCATTCACATCTTATGGGTTACATTTGAATCTTACAAGCTCTCAATTCTCATTTTCTTTTTATGCAAGTTATTTAATTGTTGTGGATAATTTACTGAATGGTCATAGTTGCATCCTTGGAGACTTCTTTTCAAGCATTTCATTTTTAGTTAAGTTGTGTGTTGATATTTTGGTTTGGCCCTCCTTGAAGTTGCGTATCCTTTGAAGGCACTTCATTGTTGGGTTCATATATTTTGTATTTTCCATTGAAAGCAATCACAATAGAGTTGTGCATCCTTTGGAGACACTCTATTGTTGAGCATGCTAGGCTTGATGTGTTGGTAATATCTCTTCATTTGAATATCTTTTTTTTCCTGCACAATCAAGTAGTTGGGTTAGTGTTTGTATCTTTTGTATCTTGTGTTTAGTGTAACTCTTAGATATTCTTTGTTGTAATTGTGTATCTAGTTGTTATATTTGTATCTAGTCTTGTTGTAAAGTAGTTTGTAATCTTGTGTAATCAATCTCCCTTAAACTACAGTTGACCCCTTGCCCAATCTTAGGCACTAGTTCTAGTTGTCCTAGGAAAAGGCTTGCTTTTCATCTTGAATTGTTGCACTTTTGCATTGCTGCCTTTGCATGTAGGTTAGATCTTTCCCCTAACCTTTTAACTAATTAAAAACAACTCCAAGAATTAATCTCTAACCTCACATAGAAACTAGGGTCTACCCCCCTTGGCTTCCCTATGAGTAAGCCTAGACAGAAGAGGTTCAAGTCAAAGTGACAGCGTGGGCTTTGAACCTAGGCATTGTGCCTCTAAGGACATGCTAAGTGAGCAGGACTTAGCTCATGTTTGCAAGTGTGTATAAGGACAACAACAACCCCATCAGCCCCTCGAGACGTATCTACAGCCCAACAGATATCACCATGGAGCAATGTTTCTCATACTAGACATCGAAGGTTAAATACTTGATGCGAAAGATGGAATCTCTGGACAGTGAAAAAAAATAGCTCCACGCAGAGGTAACAAAGTGCAAACAACTAGTTTTCGAAATAAAAAACCAAGAAAACATACACCTGCAATATCCAACAGATTGCCTCGACCTTCAATCAAAAATTAAGACTTTGCAAGATGAATTGAAATCACAACAAGCCCTCTTTAAACATGAGACATAAACACAACAACAAACCCTTAACTCTTGGGTTAAAGTGGTCCGAAAAAGAGAACACCTTCCTCATCTCACCGAGGTGGAGGGGGTGATACAAGCAAAACTCAACAAGGAGTGTCTCCGTTGTACTGGAGAACTTAACCTCAGAGTACGTCGACTCCACCCTCCCGAAGCCTCATCAAACCCTTTATAGATAGGCACTTCCTTCCTCCACAACACCTTGGACCTAAAGGACATCACTTTGGAGCGTGCATGGATGGGGCCCAACTCCACACTCCTCCTCCACTTCCAGTCTCTATAGGATATTCTTAGAGCCCTCCGGGCTAAGAGACGATTGATCTTGCTACCAACCACGCATAAGATCTTCCTAGATGCAGACCTTACCAAGACCCAACAGGCGAAACTCAAGCATTCTAGGGATCTAGTCATAGCCGCACGGAAAGAAGGGAAGTGGGCAGTGATTCGTCACCTCAAAGTCGTCATTCGGTACTTAGCCCCTCTAGGGTACTCCCGCCCTTGGTCCAAATGACGCTCTCATCCAGATGGGGGACATGTTCGAGGGAGCTTTCCAACCATCTCCATTGGTTGTTGGAATTGTAATGGTGTATTTTGGTCTTCACTGGGCACACTTTATGATGGGATAGGGTCTTGTGACCTCCTTTTCCTCATAGAGACATATGCGAGTCCCATGTTGTTGAATTTAAAGCAGCTGCAAGAGCCATTCTCCGGGAGGATGGCAAAGACCCTAGCTGAGATCTAGGGCCCCCAGTGCACTCCTGGGGTTCTTGGTCTGGGACCAAACAGTTAGAGCCATGGCAAAAGACCCTTGTAAGGGCCCCCAGTAGATGACTGGGGTTCCTGGTCTGGGACCAAGCAATGAAGACCCTTGTGAGGGCCCCCAGTAGACGACTAGGGTTCTTGGTCTTGGACCAAGCAGTTAAAGTCCCTAGATATGTCTAGGGCCCCTAGACATGTTCCAGGGTACCCATGTCTATGGCATGGGTTGATCCTTGGTCTTGTACCTTGGTGGATAAGACCCCAAATATGTTCTAGGGCAACCTAATCCTTAATCAAGCAATTGTTGGTGTATGACCCTCTTTGAAGGCCGACATGACCACATGAGGGATGTATCCCATATGCAGGGATGATAAAGTTAAAAAGTTCAACTTGAGAATTATATGGACATGTGTAAACCTCTCCTAAACCCTCTACCTTTGATTTTTGGGCTTGAATTTGTTTGGGGGTTGTGTTTTGTATTTTGGGTTTAATACTAGCAATATTTAATTAATATAAATTGTAAATATATTTAATTAATATTTATATTAATTAAATATATTACTTTTAATTATTATTTCTTTTATCTAACCCTCACCCAAAAGTATAAATTAGAACCCCTCCCCCTTCATTCACATATTATTATTCCTCTCTCTCCTAAGTGTGGCGGATTGCTCCCTTGTATGCCTGCGGCCTCCTTTGCAACAGTTCGACCTCCTTGCTATAGTCAGCGGCTCCTTTAGTGGCAGCTTTCAAATCTCCTTTGTGGTTGATATGTTACAGGTCCTTGCAGATTGGTTTTTGTTGATATGTGAGTGGGGTAAGTGCCTTCCACTGTTGAGAACACTTGTGTTGCTGCCCTCTGTGAATACTACCAGCCAACCATCGTTCCTTAGACAACAAACCCTCTTCAAAAAGGTGGTCGTCCCCTATCTAAGCCTCTTCTAAAGGCCATGGCACCCTAAGTAAGGTGGTTGGGCTATCCTTGAGGCAGCGGTCCCTTTCTCCTGGCTGTTCTTCTTATGCATGAGGGTTTGTGGGGTGTTTCAATGTACTGGTGTGAAGTTCTGGTGGTGATCTTAAACAATCCTATAATTCTCTTGGCAAGAGATCTAACCCATGAGGTAGATCTATGATACTTGACTTTTTCTGAGCATATTCTCAGTGGCACTTCATCTCTTGTGTGTGGCATGAACTCCTTCAGTGATCAGAGGTAGGACTTCAGAGGTAATTTACTTTATGGTTCAGATCTAATTGATATAGCTTAGATCTGTGTGTTTGTTGATTCTGGAAGTTATCTACTGTCTAGATCAATTATCTATTGTCTAGATAAGTTATCGACTGTTTAGATTCGTTATCTAATTGTCTAGATCTTCTATCTGTCTAGATCTGTTATCTAATTGTCTAGATCTTCTATTTGCCTAGATCTGATTAGATCTGTTATCTACTGTTTAGATTTAATTGTCTAGATCTGTTATCCATTTGTCTAGATCTGATTATCTACTGTCTTGATCTGATTATCTATTGTTTAGATCTATTTATCTATTACTTAGATCTGTCATCTTTTGTTTAGATCTTGATAAAACTATAGCTCATATTTGTGATCTATTTAGCTTAATAAGAAAGAGCTTATAAGAAAGAGCTTATGTCTAAATCTAACAACCGCCTATGAACATAATGAAATTCTAGATTAGAGCATTGTGAACATATCTAGAATATTACAGTTCAGATTACATATTTGTTCGAAGGCTAGATTTATTTAAGACCTTCACTGTTCTCTCTAACAGATTTTAAAAGACATTAATTTTTGCTTTACTTCCCTAATTCTAACATGGTATCAGAGCTTAGGGTGTGAAAAGAGCTCAAGGATACAAACTTGAGCCTGCATAGATCCATTTTTGCTCCGGTTGTCTTGCAGATCAGAGCATGGCTTCCTCATCAATTAAAGTTGAAAACGGACTTGTAGGGGCTGCAAACTTCAATGCTTGGAAATACAGTGAACATTCTTGAAGAGAATGATCTAGAAGAGTTGATATCTAGGGAGATTGAAGAATCGTTTTTTATTCTATCAAGGACAACATGATGCCCATCATTGGTCATCTAAGGATTGCCAAAGATTGTTTTGATGCCTTGGCAAACCTCTATGAAAAGAAGGCACCAACTCATAAAATAATTTTGAAGAAACAATTACATACTTTGAAAATGGGAAAGAATGATACAGTTGCTACCTTCTTCTCCAAGATTGCTGAAACCAAACATCAACTTATTGCAATAGGAGTTCTTGTAGATGATGATGACCTTGTTCAAACAACATTTAATGGACTTCTTGATTCTTGGAGAGTTTTTCTTGTATCCGTGAATGGAAGAGAATCCCAACCTAATTTTGAAAGATTGTGGCATGACTGCTTAGAAGAAGAAGGAAGACTAAACAACAAAAATGATTATTCAATTCTAAAAGATCATGCCCTTGCAACAAAGACCAAGAAATGGAAAAAGTTCCCTAAATCAAAAGGCAAAGGTAAGAAACCCCAAGGTAAGCTATCTCATCTCAATCCTCATTTATCTAAAATTAAATGTTTTAACCGCAATAAGCTAGGACATTATGCAAGAGATTGTAGGAATCCTCCCTCTCAGCAGAAAAGACGAGGAAGATTCCAAGCCTCAGTTGCCACTGAAGAGGCTAAACCTCAAGAGGAGCCTCAAAGAAGACAAACCAGGGCTGCCACCAAAGAGCAAGAACAACAAAAAGAATATTATCTTATTTCAGCTCTTTCTGGCACTATTACCAAGTCAGAGGAGATTTGGTTAATAGTGTTGGGTATGTGTTATATTCTTTGCATGTGTGTGTGTGGGCGCATCAGGTTCGACAACTCCGTTTGACGATCCCTCGCACTAGTGCTCTGTTTGTCCCATGTGCGTCGGGCACTTTCCTAGGGGGGTCCCAGGGGGGTAGGTGTGCCCCCCCTTGGTTACGCGCAGAGTTCAACAACAGGCGGTAGCCCGGTGTAATGCCCCGAAATTTTTTTTTTGGCGGTTTTTGCTATTTTTAATGGTTTTGTAAATTAATCCCGAATTAAGGGATTAGGGTTTTGGTATCTACGGAATACCTAAAAACATTGTATATATTGTATGGTGAATGGTGAAATTCGATATAATCAATATAAGAAAGGTTTTCCCGGTTGAGGGTTTCCGATATAAAATCTCTATGTACTCTGTGTATGAGAAATTGATTAATTTATGTCTTGTTTAAGAATCTATATGCATTGCTTTACTTCGCAGGTTTAAAACTTACAAATAGACAGCGGTGCTTCCAGACACATGACAGGATTCAAACAAAACCTTGCAAACTATCAAGACAAGAAATTCAAGGCAAAGGTGGAACTGGGTGATGATGGCACCTATGACATAAAAGGTTTTGGATCTACCTCTTTCCGATTTCAATCAGGTAATATCTTTCACATTGATGAAATTCTTTATGTTCCTGGTCTAAAGAAAACTCTAATCTTTTTTCCAATTTTAGAAAGTAAAGGTTACTCAATAGCTTTCTCCAAAGGGAAGGCCCTCATGTGGTCCTCAAATGAAGATATAAGCACTGCTATAACTATTGGAACTCGTAAGAGTGGACTTTATAAAATTTTAGGTTAGGTTGTTCAAGCTCTAGTTCACGAGACGGTAAATCCCTGTGAGATCTGGCACAAAAGACTTGGACACCTCAACTACAACACACTTCCAGGTTTGCAAAAGATGGTAACAAGTATGCCAGTATTTTCTTTTGAGCATGATAGTGTTTGTAAAGGTTGTTCACTTGGTAAGAATACAAAGAAACCCTATCCTCTCAGTAAAAGAAAATCAAATGGCATTTTAGATCTAATTCATTATGATCTTTATGGGCCCATGACTGTGTGATGTCCCGTTCCCAAGAGTAGGCCAGCAGGGAGTGACTTAGTAGTCTATGTGTTCCCAGAGACTATAGTCAGGCACAAACAGGGAACAAAATGGAGAAATAAGGGTGAATTGATGGCTAAACAATGAATTAAGCCAAAAAGCTTAGGAAAAAGTCACTTAAGCCTAAGTCAACAAAGAATTAGAATGAAAAGGTGCTAAAGGGGGACTTAATTAATTAATTAATCACTTTAGGAGGAAAAGGGCCTAGCTTAAGTGAGGTCAATGGTGAATTAGATTGGGAAAGGTATAAAGGGAAGAATTTGACCTAATTCCTCAT
>ML842798.1:73441-86019 GCA_009831015.1 Picea engelmannii
AACCACCACCATTGATCGGTTTCGGTGTTGAGAGACACACCCTAGCCCATCGGAGATACCATCCAGATATTTCACCGTTCTTTTCAGGAGAGATTACTGTGGAGGGCGCAACTCAGCCAAGGAGGGCGCAAGTCATTTTAGAGATTCAGAGATCTGCAGTAGACCGTGGTCCCGATTGCAGATTCATTCTGACCCAGTAGAGATCCAACCAGGGCACTTCCATTGAGCCATTCATCATCATATTTCGACGGTGGAATCTTGCAGATCGACCCATACAATCATTTTGGGCGCAGTCATTCCGGACAGATGTTTGGCATTGCATGCAGGTGTTTCCTATCAGATCCGTCCAAACCCTTCCGACCCATCTCATCATTGGACGAGATGATCGTTTTGAGATATATAGCAGCAGATTCCGACGGTGGAATCCTTTGGGGTGCATTCAGTGCCCAAGGAGGGGCGCAAACCCCCCAGGGGTCCAGATCCAGTGCCGTAGAGGTCCGATCTGAGTTCCGTCAGACATTATTTCCAGTGTAGAGACCAGGGCGCATTGATTGGAGCAGTTTCGAGCTCATTTTGACGGTGGATTCTTTAGATCGAGTTTTCCAGCTGGTAGTGGTTACCGTACTTCTCCGGGATCGCTCATTTTTGCCTATCTATCCGTGCATGCAGCAGATCTGTTGTCTTCTTGCAGTCACGGGTATTTCTTTTGTTGTTTAATTGTATTCCAATACAGATCCATGAGATCTGACTGACGTCTAGACTCTATATTTTGGTAGGCTATTTGTATTCCCATGCATGAACGATTATTATTCATGATATTGAGCAGTTGACATTCTATACTCTTGCATGCGTCTTTTTATGATTGTTAAACTTTCATTATGCAACATGCACTTGTAATAACCGACATGCAACCATAATAACCAACATGCAAACACAATAACCGAAGAACATCTCAATCACCCAGCTAAAACGCATCCAGAAACCCCCAGTGTATCAGATCTGCACGCCAGAGTAGTAGAATAGTAGAAAATATCTTGATCAGCCGGATCATGGATATTTCAGACTGCCCCATCAATAATATCATTTTTATTGATGATTGTTCTCGTAAAACTTGGATTTATTTCTTAAAGACTAAAGATGAATCTTTTAGCAGATTTCAAGATTTTAAGAATCTTGCTGAAAATAAAACAGGCAGAAACATCCGAGTTTTCAGGACAGATAACGGTAAAGAATTTGACTCCTTCAAATACGATGAACTCTGTCGGGATTATGGAATTAAGAGGGAGTTAACTATGTCGTACAACCCCCAGCAGAATGGGGTTGCTGAAAGAAAGAATAGAATTATCTGTGAAGCAGCCAGGGCCATGATGTATGACCAAAACTTACCTTTATCTCTTTGGGCTGACGCTGCCAGTATTGCAGTCTACATTCAGAATAGATGTCCACACAAAGCCCTTGAAGCGAAAACTCTTGAAGAAGTTTTCATCGGAATTAAGCCCTCAGTTGATCACTTGAGAATCTTTGGCAGTCCAATCTATATTCACATTCCAAAAAAGAAGAGGACTAAGCTAGAGCCCTCCAGAAAGAAAGGAACTTTTGTGGGATACAGTGGAATCTCAAAAGCTTACAGGATTTATATCCCAGGTCAAAAGTTCTTCGAAGTAAGCAGAGACATGACTTTTCATGAAGAGACAACTTTTCGTCGGGCCAGAGAACTTCCATGTGATTCAGAGGAGCAAGAAGCTCCACCTCTTGATTCTCCAGATTCTCCTCTTCCAGATGAGCAGAGGGAGGAAACCTCCAAATTTTCAGTGGATCCCTCAAGGGATACTATTGAGTTTCCAATGGAGATACCTCCTGTGAAAAGGAAACCAACCTGGTGTCGAGAAATATTGAAAGAAGCATAAAAACATTCAGCTCCTAAGGGCACCTTCAGAGAAAGCAAGAAACTAGATAAGTACTTCGATCTCACAGATAATTTAAATACTGTGATTGATTCAAAACCTTCCACATTTGTAGAAGCCTCCAAACATCAAGTGTGGAAAGATGCTATGAATGAAGAATATGATTCTATCCTAAAGAATGATGTATGGACCATAGTTCCTAGACCTCATAGCAAATCAGTAGTAACTTCAAAATGGCTTTATAAGATAAAGCATGCAACAGATGGCAGTATTGAGAAATACAAGGCGAGATTCGTGGCTCGTGGTTTCTCTCAGAAAGAAGGAATTGACTACGACGAGATTTTTTCTCTAGTTGCCAGATATACTTCAATCAGGATTATTATCTCTCCCGTAGCAGTTTTTGGTTGGAAACTTCACCAAATGGATGTTAAGACTGTTTTTCTTAACGGTGAAGTTGAACAAGAAGTATGCATTGAGCAGCCTGAAGGTTTCGTGATACGTGATAAAAGATCTCATGTGTGCAAACTCAAGAAAGCCATGTATGAGTTAAAACAAGCTCTGAGAGCTCGGTATGGTAAAATAAACAGTTTTCTACAAAGTCTTGGATTCACCAAGAGTATAGCAGATCCAAATCTTTATATAAAGATTGTGCAAAATCATCCAGTTATCCTAGTCTTATACGTGGATGATTTGTTCCTCACTGGAGAGAAAAACTTGATAGCTCAGACTAAGAGGGAGATTTTCTGCAGAGTTTGAAATGAAAGACTTGGGGCTCATGCATTATTTCTTAGGCTTGGAGGTATGGCAGAAACTAGGTGAGATCTTCCTCATAGGGCAAATATGCAGTTGATGTGCTCCGCAGATTTGGCATGATGGACTGCAAATCCATGACTACTCCAATGATCTCTAACCTAAAGAACTACAAGATCAAGTTACAGGTTCAGATCCTGAAGATCCCACCTTATATCGGTAGATCATTGGATCTTTGATGTATCTCGTACATACGAGACCAGACATTTGTTATGCAATAAATGATCTTAGCCAGTTCATGTGTGGACCGAAGCATATATATATGGTTGCTGTGAAGCATATTCTGAGATATGTTCGGGGAACTATAGCTTATGGTCTCGGATACACTTCAAGTGGAGGTGTAATGCTCCATGGTTTTACAGATTCAGATTGGATGGGCAGTACAGTGGATTGGAAGAGCACTTCCGGATATTGCTTCAGTTTGGGTTCAAAAATGATTTCCTGGTCCAGCAGGAAACATGGCTCCATAGCCCAAAGCACTGCAGAAGCGGAATACATTGCTGCAAGTGCTGCTAGCAGAGAAGCAGTGTGGCTTAGGAAGCTACTTTCAGACTTGTTCAGTTCAAAGCTTGAACCCACAGTCATTCACTGTGACAATCAGAGTTGTATAAAGCTCACCGAAAATCCAGTGTTTCACAACAGGTCGAAACACATTGAGATAAGATATCACTATGTCCGGGACATGGTACAGAAGAACGTTCTCAGCATTCAGTATGTTTCGACGGCGAACAGACAACAGATATTTTCACCAAACCACTGTCCCTAACAAAGTTTGTATACTTTCGTGACAAGCTTGGTGTAGCTAAGAATGCCTCTCTTGTTGAGAGGGAGTGTTGAATTTAAAGAAGCTGCAAAAGCCATTCTCCGGGAGGATGGCAAAGACCCTAGCTAAGATCTAGGACCCCCAGTGCACTCCTGGGGTTCTTGGTCTGGGACCAAACAGTTAGAGCCATGGCAAAAGACCCTTGTAAGGGCCCCCAATAGATGACTAGGGTTCTTGGTCTGGGACCAAGCAGTGAAGACCCTTGTGAGGGCCCCCAGTAGACGACTAGGGTTCTTGGTCTGGAACCAAGTAGTTAAAGTCCCTAGATATGTCTAGGGCCCCTGGACATGTTCCAGAGTACCCATGTCTAGGGCATGGGTTGATCCTTGGTCTTGTACCTTGGTGGATAAGACCCCAGATATGTTTTGGGGCAACCTGGTCCTTGATTAGGCAGTTGTTGGTGTATGACCCTCTTTGAAGGCGGGCATGACCACATGAGGGATGTATCCCATATGCAGTGATGATAAAGTTAGAAAGGTCACCTTGAGAGTTATATGGACATGTGTAAACCTCTCCTAAACCCTCTACCTTTGATTTTTGGGCTTGAGTTTGCTTGGGGGTTGTGTTTTGTATTTTTGGGTTTAATACTAGAAATATTTAATTAATATAAATTGTAAATATATTTAATTAATATTTATATTAATTAAATATATTACTTTTAATTATTATTTCTTTTATCTAACCCTCACCCAAAAGTATAAATTAAAACCCCTCCCCCTTCATTGAACATTCATATACTATTATTCCTCTCTCTCCTAAGTGTGGCGGATTGCTCCCTTGTATGCCTGCAGCCTCCTTTGCAATAGTTCAACCTCCTTGCTATAGTCAGCAGCTCCTTTAGTGGCAGCTTTCAGATCTCCTTTGTGGCTGATATGTTCCAGGTCCTTGCAGATTGGTTTTTGTTGATATATGAGTGGGGTAAGTGCCTTCCACTGTTGAGAACACTTGTGTTGCTGCCCTCTGTGAACACTACCAGCCAGCCATCGTTCCTTATACAGCAAACCCTCTTCAAACAGGTGGTCATCCCCTATCTAAGCCTCTTATGAAGGACGTGGCACCCTAAGTAAGGTGGTTGGGCTATCCTTGAGGCAGCCGTCCCTTTCTCCTGGCTGTTCTTCTTATGCATGAGGGTTTGTGGGGTGTTTCAGTATACTGGTGTGAAGTTCTGGTGGTGATCTTAAACAATCCTATAATTCTCTTGGCAAGAGATCTAACCCATGAGGTAGATCTATGATACTTGACTTTTTTTGAGCATATTCTTAGTGGCACTTCATCTCTTGTGTGTGGCATGAACTCCTTCAGTGATCAGAGGTAGGACTTCAGAGGTAAGTTACTTTATGGTTCAGATCTAATTGATATAGCTTAGATCTGTGTGTTTGTTGATTCTGGAAGTTATCTATTGTCTAGATCAGTTATCTATTGTCTAGATCTGTTATCTACTGTTTAGATTGGTTATCTAATTGTCTAGATCTTCTATTTGTCTAGATCTGTTTAAATCTGTTATCTAATTGTCTAGATCTTCTATTTGTCTATTTGTCTAGATCTGATTAGATCTGTTATCTACTGTTTAGATTTAATTGTCTAGATCTGTTATCCATTTGTCTATATCTGATTATCTACTGTCTTGATCTGATTATCTATTGTTTAGATATGTTTATCTATTACTTAGATCTGTCATCTTTTGTTTAGATCTTGATAAAACTATTGCTCAGATCTGTTATCTATTTAGCTTATTAAGAAAGAGCTTATGTCTGAATCTAACAACCGCCTATGAACATAATGAAATTCTAGATTAGAGCATTGTGAACATATCTAGAATATTACAGTTCAGATTACATATTTGTTCGAAGGCTAGATTTATTTAAGACCTTCACTGTTCTCTCTAACAGATTTTAAAAGACATTAATCTTTGCTTTACTTCCCTAATTCTAACACATGCAAACACCACCTCAGATCCATGGGTACCACTAGGTATGGTCCTGCCAACAGTAGACAAGGTCTGACAATGTCAGAGGATCCGGGGGGTCGCTTGTCTTATATGGGATTCCCTCCAAAGTCGGGTTACTATGTTGACAGCAGACAAGCATGCTCGTTTTTTGTGGGTCTAGGTCCATCAAGATAGTCCCCTACTTCAGGACAGGTACATTGCAGTTTTCTACTTCCCCCCAGCCTCATCACACTTTGCACATCACAATGAATCCGATGGGGACCCTTTTCTCGATCTTTACACAAACATCTCCCACTACTCCACAATTTGGGAAGCAATTGTTCTAGGTGACTTCAACGCCTGTACTAAAGACATGTAGATACCCCTTCATAACAAATCTGAGGATGCACTGCCTCCAGGAGATAGAGCCGAGATCTATAGGCTTCATAGAAATTCAGCAGAAAAGACAAGGCCCCTCACAGGTTATGAGAGACACCTTTTACAGCTAGGTGAATCCCATTATTTAATGATCCTAAACGGGCTCTCATGTTTTTCAGGATTAAGGGATTTCACCTGCTTCCCCCACAACGGGGGGGAGGCAGTGTGGTTGACTATGTCTTGGCCAACCAAGCTCTCCTTCCACACATCCAACACCTCTCAATCTCCACTCTCCCTATGGATCACCACGCTCTCCTCACTTTATCCCTCTCTACATCAAATTCCCCTTCCCCTCTCCCCCACCACCTCAACAAACCACTTTCATTTTTGATAGAGAATATGTCGACTCCTACACCACCTGCCTTAAGGATTTTCTCCCCCACATCTCCCATTTCAGATTTTTGGACACGACCATAGCCAAATATGAGATACTCTCCATGGTTCTTGAGGCAACAACTCTTGACTCCTATCCCCACTCTATTTTCAAGCACACCCATAAGCCCACCCCTGGCCCCTGTCCCATGAATTGTTGGTTCGACAATGAATGAAATTTCCTCCACAAGAAACTTTGTTTCACCCTCACAGAAGACCCCTCATCCTCCCCCGATCTCTGTAAAACCTACTGTAAACTCCTTCGTCACAAAAAGCGAACATTCCTCTCCTAGAGGAGGCGTGAATTTGAACAGCCCTTCACCACTCCTCGAAGGCCTTTTGGCGCACTCTTTTTCCTCGACATCGAGACATCTCATCCAACCTAGACCCCCAAACCATGTTCTCCCACACAATCTCTCTTTACGACATTCCTAGGCAACCTCCCATCCACATATACTCCCCTCCCTCTTCATGTCACCTTTTCTCTAAAAGAGACATCAAGAGAGAAACCAGAGCTATGAGAACCAACAAAGCAACAGATGAAGAAGGCCTCCAAGCCGAATTCCTTATGCATGTGGTATGTTCAGGTTTCCCTCACTGTTGGACGAGACACATCATTCACCCTTTTCACAAATCGGGGAATTTTTCCAACCCAAACAATTACATGACTATCATGGTGGGATATACATTCTCAAAACTTTATGCCACAGCTCTTCATCAACGAATTTCTAATGATTTCGAGAGTCGCCATCTCAGAGCTAAGGGACAAGCCGGAATCTTCCCGGATTACTAGACGATTGATCACATTTTCACACTCAGAGCCATTATTGAGGAGCCTCGTCATCACTCTTCAAGGTTTTAATGCTATTTTGTATACTTCCAAAAATATTTTGACACAATACCACAGGAGAATTTATTCCATAGACTTCGCGACATCAACATATCTAAGACCCTCCTAGCAGCCATCATGAGATAGTATGAGTCATTTTTGGGACATTCAAGTTGGCTCAAAGCCTCTCCAATTTTTTTCAGAGAACCATCGAGGTAAAGCAAGGACGCCCCCTCTCGCCGACGCTTTTTGAAATCTATATTAATGAGATAGAGTCTTTCCTCCACGATCACATCCAGTATGGAGATGGTTGTCTCCTTCATCAGGTGTCAATCTCCCTGCTCCTGTTCACAGATGACCTGATCTTGTTGGCCTCTACTCCTAAGGGCTTATAGAGGCAGAATGATACCCTAGCTAGTTTTTGTGACCTACGACAGTTGACGGTAAACTTGGGTAAAACCAAGGTCGTTATCTTCAATACATCAAAGCGGCCTCTCATAAACTTATACTTCTACATCAAGGAGGAAGAGATTGAGATTGACACAACTTACACCTACCTAGGGATCTAGTTCACAGGGCCTCATTTTGGTATGCGGCAGGCCCTCCAGCCTCAATTCATCAAAGACAGACAGTGCTTTCAAGGTCAATTTCAAGACATATCATCCAAACTCTACCTCATGGAGGCGATTATCAAACCCACAATACTCTATGGCTCAGAGATCTGGGGACGGACCTTGAATCAGACAGATTGGGCCCAGTTGGAGAGAGTTTAGACCTTGCTTCTCAGACGCATCATCAGATGCAAACGTACAATTCCACATCCCATTATTTAGGCAAAGTACAGAGTCCAACCATTTTGCCTCAAGGTTATCTTTCACTTGATCTCCTTTATCCATAAAGTCAGATCCTTCAGGGACTCTGCTACCAAGAGAGAGCGGTATCCCTATCTTGCAATTTTCTCCTCAGAGGCCCTCGCCTCGGATCAATCCATAGGCCACGCATGAGGTTGGTTTTTAGAGGCATCCTGACTTCTCCAGTCGATGACCATCTCCCCAAAGTGCCTTCCCCCCTTCAGGTACTCCTTGGATGGGTTGGCTCATCTCCTACCAACTAGACAGATCGTGAACTGAGACATCTGAGAGGACATATACATATTATATATTTAGGTCAACTGGACCTCACCCTTGACGATCCTAGGCTCAAAGATGTCATTCTACTTAGAGAAATTTTTGGAGTTACAGGATGGTATCATTGTCCACCCCCATACACGTATAGATATTGGAAGCATTCACTCAAGATCCCTTTGGGACAACTCTAGATTGGATCTCATCGACTCCAAGTGGATACTGATCACCATCTCCCACATTCTGATAGGGTCTGCCAGATGTGTCACCTACAGGAGCCAGAGACAGAGAGACACCTCATTTTTCGGTGCCCTATGCACTATGAGATTAGAGAACGTTACTACTGCGTCTACAGGGACTTAGGGGTATCCCTCTCTACTTTCTTCTGATATTAGGATCAAAGATGCCTATCTCTTTTTATCAGGGAGATTCTCAGTCACAAATCCCATCTCTTGCATTCCCCACCCAACCGAGGGCAGACTAGGAGGATCACCTCTTATTTCCAAACCCTTCCATTAGATCGAAGCAACAGATGATAGCCCGAGCTCCAAAAGTACTTCAGATCGTAGAGTGGAGAGACCTCAAGTCTCCCTTCAGCCTCACCCCCTAGGAGATCGATCGATATGTTTGAGACTAGTCCAGAGGTGTAGGACCATCCATCCGACCACACATCCTCTTAACGACAGTGGTTTTAGCTCCAAACGGATTCAGAATAGGGCACCCTACACTCATTAGATTTCCTTTGAGCCCCAACGAAGCAATCATAGATCTATTCAGAGCTTCTTTTCTTCAGCCTTAGATGTTAGGAGAACAAAGCTTCCTCGCTCCTACATCCCCCCAGGATCATACATCCGGATCCCTCTCCGCTACTTGAGGACTTCGACAGTGAGCCAATGCAACCCCCTTCGCCCCCCTCACCATCGATCATCATATCCAGGAGACATTGACCTAATTGGCTTCATCCTCAGTTACTTCTCTCTCGGATAGTATTGAGCTATCCAACTCCTACCATGGACACTCTCACTTTGTATCACTACACTTATGATATTGTTATATACACTTTAGTTTTGGTCTTAGCTAGAACTAGGGCTTAGCCTAGCCGGATATTTACCTAGACTATACTTTCAGTTTTCCTCTTTTCTTATACGAGAGCTACTTTTGCACTCCCACATTGTACTCACACTGGATGTATCCTCTAGTCCCATTGACCTACTTTTGTGGTCATTTGATGGACATTAATAAAATTATCTTATATTATCTTATCTCATAGAACTTGTTAGCGATATTTTTTGTCATGGGCTCGAGAGCATTCGGGCATGCAAGTTGCACGAAGTGATCAAAGCGCAGCACAAGAGAATCCTTGTTTTTCCAAGTAGCGGTTCAAGCGAACGGGCAAAGTGTCGTCGGCATCATCCGAGATCGATGATCTCGCGAACTCGGGAGTTCGCAAGGTAAAGGCCCAAACATTTGGTACTCCAAGTCGCGAAGGCGTGGGGAGCGAGAAGAGGACAGCCGTTGGATCCGCACGTGGGATCGTGCATCGGAGTCTCGTAAGAAAATACCCAAGGAATTGGCCGCGAGGACCGCGAGTTTGCGAGGTTACGAGATTTCGACCGTTGGAGGACAAGTGGCCACAACAAAGCGGCGAAGTGGAATACAGGTGGCAGAAGCCCTCGGGATCTCACTGCGAGAAGTCCCGAGGTATTGGCATTAGGATTCGCGAGTTGCGAAGTGCCGAGGTTCGTGTGAACGTGTGGCTGAGCATAAGGTGGGACCACGTGGTCGACGGGTGGACACGCGTTGGCTGGAGATAAAGTCAACATTCCGTTGAATTCTCGCATCTCGGGGACTCGCGAAATAGGAGGGTGAAAACTCGACGGTTCAACCGGCAAGGTTGCGAGGTCGCGACAACCCGGGCCCACAGTATTGCCGAGAAGATCTCAGCCGTCCATTTGAAGCGGACACCTGGCGCGAGTAGAGCCATCTCGGCGCTTCACCCATCGCGACTCCAACTCGCAAAAAGCAGCTCCATTATTTTCCGAGGTACGAGGTGCCGAGAGAATCTCGGGCCCGGGCCCACAGCATCGCCAGGAGAAGTAAGAACCGTCAGATCAAGAAGGCCGAAGCGCTGAGTTCAATTACAGAGAGGATCGTCGCAGTCTCCAAGCGCCATCAGATCTGATCTCCATATTGTTTCCCGCCTGAAGTAAATGATGACAAGAGCGGGTGGTTGAGACTTCCTCTCATTCATTAAGTGAGGGAATGGAGGTTCTGGCAAGCCGTCTGCCCGAGGAGGTCCTGTGTGTCGATTTTCTCAAAGGCACCATGCTAAAGTCTTCAAATCAACAGAGAAGTCAGCGCATGCTAGCTCAACACTTAATGGCTCAGCTACTCTCCTTACAAGAGCCATGCTTAGTTAAGATGGCCCTTAAAAGAAGACATTCGTACCAGTTTGACTGAAGAGACACCCGGCTTTGAGTAGCTGTACACGCCTCTGTGAGGTGAAGTTTCCTGAGTATATAGACTCAGTTTTTGTATTTTGTAAGCATCGATGGTTGAGCAGGGCTCCCGGTGGTAAAGTTTTAATGAAGCATTGTTGCTCTGGTTATGTATGGACTTTTGAGACTTCTTGCCTTATGAATGCCAGTTTCTTTCATGTCTTTGTTTACACTGTGTTAGAGCAGCTCGGAATTGGAGGATCCAGTCGAGCTGTAGCTATTATAGGATGATGTTGTAATGGATCACTGTAATAGTTGCGTTGTCTCTAATCAATTCTTGTGATTCTCCCAGCGCTGAGTGACTTGGAATTGGAGGATCCAATCAAGTCCCCTTTCAGTTTCCTGAGACCCTGAACCAAGCGGATCTTGCATTCAGAGTTTTTCTTTTGCAAACCGTTGCAAGCCTGTTGCCCAAAGCTGTTTGTTCACCTTTCTTACCAAGTCTTCCACCTACTCATCTTTTAATCAACCCACTGGCTGAAGTTAGATCAAGACCTCTTTTGTCCCATACATGCTAGACCCAGTCCCTGAGTTAGAGTGATATCTCCTTGAGCCTTTATCTCCATTTGATCACCTATAAAAAACTATCGTGACATTAAACTGATGGGTGTCGGGCTCTGCTCCTGCAAGCAATCCAGGAGTGACTTCCGACGCTAACATTTATGGCGCCGTTGCCGAGGACGAAGTTGAATATTTTCCCCGGGATTGAACGACAACGATTAGCTGATTCTGAAGGTGCATCAGATATCAAAACTATTGAGATTGCTACTGTGCACCTGGCGACTCCACTGGAGCGAACCTGCTGTTTTAATTGTGGCTTCCAAAGGCAAACACACGCGGTCTCATCCACAGCTGCCTCTAGCTACACCTGAAGCTGATTCAGAAGCGGTGCGTAGAAAGGGAAAGAGCTCTGCAAAAGAAGTTCCCATCGCTGAAACAGGTAATACACCATCCCCTTCTGTGAGAACTCCTTTTTCTCCTCCTCAGTTTCTTGATAGACCTCCTTCAGAGGCTTCCCGTTTCCTGAATTTTGGGAGTGTTCCTGCTGAGTTTTCCCCTCCTGGTCTGGAACTAGAGGGAGAAACCCTTGTCACTCCCCTCTCCTTTGAAGCTGTTTATCGGCAAAGATCTGTGACTGCAGAGGATTTTCCCACTCTTGCACAAAGAGGAGCACCTGCGAACTTGAGCTCGTTAGCCTTCCCCTTAAATCCTCTCTTGTTTCCCACTCCGCTTCGGGACTCATTGCCAATAGCCCCTTCGCGAACAACTCCTCCTCCGAGTTCTCCTCCACCTAATATTCCTATGGCTGGTGCTAATCCCCCTCTGAATAGAATGGACGCCATAGTCGCTGCCAGATATGCTCCCTTAGTTCTTCCCCTTCCTATGAATCCGCTCCCTGCTGGGGATTACTTGAAATACATGCCCAAGTTCACTGGGGAAGGAGACATAACTGCTGAAGAGCACCTGGCTGCTTTCTACAGTTATGCAAACAACCTTAATATTGAAAATGAAGATGTCTGGATGAGAGTCTTCGTCCAGAGCCTAGATGGCGAGGTGAGGAAGTGGTTTAGAGGATTGGCTCCAGGGTCTATTGCTGGGATTGAAGCTCTAGATAGTGCTTTCCTGAGACAATGGGGAGATAGGAAGGATTTTATGTATTACATGACAAAGTTCAGGTCTTTGAAGAAGATGGAAGGAGAGTTTGTCTCTGACTTCTCCAAAAGATTTAATAAAATGTATAACAAAATCCCTGCCGAGATAAAGCCTTCAGAGGCCTCAGCTAAGATTTCATATGCCAGCGCGTTCGGCCCTGATTTCTGCCTTTTGTTGAGAGAAAGAAGAGCCACCTCCTT
>ML842800.1:7320-39243 GCA_009831015.1 Picea engelmannii
TTATCCTTAGCCATATGATAAGATGCTCCTGAATCAATAAGCCACTCATCATAAGAAGAAGTAGTAGTAGAAGTTGTATTGAAGGAAAAACCAGAAGCAGAAAGTGCATGTCCATGAGAAGAAGAAGAAGAAGAAGAATCAATACTGATGTTGTGGTTCTTCATCGCTACTTCTAAGGCTGCCATCTTCTTGAAACATTTGGACTCATCATGACCATCTTTATTACAAAAGTTGCAATGTCTGTTAGTATTCTTACTTTTATATTTTGATCCTTTGTCACCATTAGGAGTTGAAGTTGTCTGAGCAGGTTTGGGACCCTTAGGTTGTTTGTTGTTGTAGCGAGGATGTTGCTTCTTGGGATACTTGGGTTTATCTTTCTACTGGGAAACTAAGGCTTTGTTTGAGGTACCTGCAGTGTTGATCACTCCAAGTTGTACAAGATTATCTTCCTCCCTAATCAAATAAGTACAAAAGGACTCAAGGATGGGTTTTACATAAGCTTTCCCTAGAGCCTCTTTCATGGCATAAAAGGTAGATACAAACACAGAATATGGACTGCCTAGCTTAGAAAGAATAATATATATGCAACGCTGTTCCTCCATTATTATCTTACATTCTTCACGTAAAATTTTGAGTGTTTTAAACTTAGATAGATAGTCTCCAAGGCAAGAAAAATCACTTGGAATCAAGGTCAGTATTTGATTTTCTAACTGTTGTGCTCGAATAATATTGATTTTACTAAACACAGATTCAATCGTGTTCCAATATTCTTCGGGGTCATCAATTCCTTGAAGGTGGTACCTTAGATAAGGGGAGATGGACATTTCAATTAGTCCACATGCTTCGTCATTCCTATTATCCCATTTGGCTTTCTTATCATCATTAGTGGGGGTTGTTTCCTTTCCCAAGGTAATCCGGTACAGGCCTTTACTTCTTAATAAATATTCCATATGGGATTTCCATTAGAAGTAGTTGTTGCTGGTAAGTAAGACATTACTTGTAGAAGCCATATTAAATATGTAGATAATGCGGATTTAAAATCTGAAACTAATGATTAGATGGAAAGATCTCGAAAAGTTATGCCATTTTAAAAAAAACAGCACTGAAAATGGACTTCCGATGTGAGAGTTATGCCCTTTTTAAAAAAAGGCATAAACGGTGACCAAATAACCACGTGATAGTGTAAGCTACTTTATGAAGTGAACCACTTTTATAAAGAGAAGTGGGGATCACTTTTACAATGAGGTTACCTTATAACAGAAAAGTTGTATGCAAAATAAATAACTCTAAAATAAAATATAAAGCTACTTATAGTGATTCACTTTTATACTTGAAGTGAAATGCACTTTACAATTTTTAGCATGAACTTTTTCAAAAAAAGTAACAAAAGAGAGACTTGAAATCAAGACCTCTTACTTAATAAAACAAGTTTTAACCAAATGGTTTAGCAAAACATATTATAATGTTCAGAAGGAGGATTGTTGTTGTTGTTGTTGACAGCCTTCGAGAGCATGCTAAAAAAAAACTCTTTTTACATAAGAAAAAAATTTCGCTTCTCGATGACAACAAGGGTTAGATCTCGGTTAGATGGAACAGTCCTCTCAGCCCAGAAATGTATGAAAATTTCAGAAAATGGAGATGAGAAAACTCGGCTTCACGATTTGATCTACACCAGGAGCGGGTCTTCAAACAAGCTCTGATACCATGTTCGACAACACAGATATTCCAACAGAGGACGAACACCTTCAGTAACCATACATATAACCAGATCAAAGATCAACACACTGATGTTTTCACGTAGTAAAACCCCTACGGGGAAACATCCACGACCCCAGCTAATGCGGCCACTTGGAGCAGCTTATTAATGCAAAGAAAAAGATTACAGAGAGATTTTACAAGAGAGTTTCTCAAAATCGATCATCGGCAAATAACCCTCCATGCTCTTTAAATAGAGATCATGGACCAATCGGGTGTTAAGCCACAGATCAATGGCCATTAAGATCGATGAGAGTATGAGCCGTCGGATCACTCTATGTTTGGAACATATTGTGACCGTCGGATTTCCTAACTACAAATGCATACTAATGCATACTAAAGAAACACACTTTTACCTAACGACATATTAGACCAAGTAGATATTAACTAACTCCTAAGTGTCTAAATATCCTAAAAAGCTTCTTGCCTTGCTGGAGACATCGCGCTGATCAGTTTGTGGAAGTCTACCATGAACCTGTTGAGGCTGAGGTTGTTCAACAAGTCGGGCTATATGAGAGGACGGTGTGTAGAATGAATCTTTGTGCTTTTCTGCAACCTTGTCGACCTACTTTTGTTGGATAGAAGGTGCTTGGGGAGAAGCTGTAGTGGTTGTAGTGTCCTTGTGTTCCCCTTTTGAACAGATTGTGAAGAAGCTGAATTTTTCAGTATGAGATAGTATCTTGTGACACTTTTTAGGTGGGACAGTAGTCAAAAATACCTCTGGTATTCTGTAGAGATGACCCCCTAGAGAAACAATGACACTGTGAGGTCGAGACTCATAAACAGCGTGGCGCTTCCACATATATGGTTGGCCCAAGAGAACATCATAAACATCTAGCGGTGCAACATCACATAATACCCCATCCTTGAAGGGTTGGATGCCATATGACAATAGACATTGATGGTTGACATGAAGATCTCGTCCTTGGTGAAGCCACCCGATGGTGTATCGATGCAGGTGTGGTGTTGTCGACAATCCCAACTGTTTGACGACCTCTACTGAGATGAGGTTCTTTTGGCTTCCACTATGAACAATAAAATGCAGTGGGGTCCCCTTCACCCACATTTGAGAATGAAAAAGGTGCTCCCCCTCTTCAGGATCTGTTGGTTCTTCTCGTTGAATTGTTTCGGTCGCAATAATAGCAGTGGGGTCTGCGTCAATGATATGTCCTTTACCAGTATTTTCAGAATCAGATTCTAAATCAGGGTTCAGCTCATTGTCTTTGATCTCAACCACCAATGATGTTTTTTAGCGACATTCATAGGTGTTGTGCCAGGGGATTTTGTGGAAATCGCACCATTTTCCAGTGTCCTTCTTTGTCTTCCCATGACCCTTATTTTCATGTGGCTTGGACTAGTTTTCGGGAGATTGTTTGTTAGGGATGTCTTTGTCATAATTTGGTTGTTGCGGATTTGCAGAATTGAAATCCTGTTTTTTCTGGTGCTTAAATTTCTGCTCAATTTTAATAGCATATCGATAGGCAGCACCAAGTGATGAGATGTCCAGAAAATCCATTTCAGTTCGGATGTATCTGTGTAGAGCCCCATGGTATTTTAGAACCAAATGATGTTCGGAGTCTTTGATACCCAGCTTGGTGCACAAGGTATGGAAGGTATTGGTGAACTCTGGAATTGCTTGGAGCCTCTCTTGCCACAGTGTGGTCCATCTCATGTACTGGTCCTCATAGTTTCCAATAGGGTAATATTATTCCTTTACCACATCCACAAAAAAATCCCAAGTGGGATTAGCTCCATATATTTTAGACTCCTATGTGTAACTCTGCTCCCAATAAGTTTCCCACCAATGTTTGACATGGGGGAGAGATTCAAGGAGTGCAAAGGTGATCTTTTCTTTGTCGAAAAATTTGTGAACAGAGAAATAACCTTCTAGCAGATTTAACCATTTGTCTAGGGCTTCTGCATCTATCTGTCCTTCAAATACAGGAATATCAAAATTAACTTGTACCTTGAAAGGAAAGGTGCCTCTAAAGTGGCCGCTTGATGAAGATGCGCTTGATGCTATTGGTAGGCATTGAAGGATGTGGGAAAAATTCTCCATCATTTCGTTC
Source organism: Picea engelmannii (assembly GCA_009831015.1). NCBI lineage: Eukaryota > Viridiplantae > Streptophyta > Pinopsida > Pinales > Pinaceae > Picea > Picea engelmannii. The sequence goes on from ML842800.1 coordinate 11,145, forward strand.
CTCTGTCGAGTGAGAGCTTGCTCAAGCAACAGACTGATAGGATTGTTTGCTCCATCATTTTTCTTTTCTTCTGCCATTGAGGGTTTCTTGGGTGTGCGAGAGTGAATGCCCTCAAGAGATACAAGCTCGAGACCCAAATTTCTATACTCGGACCTCGTCGGGGACATGCACTGAAAAAAACAATCAAGAACAAACTGCTCTGATACCACTGATCCGGATTATTTTCGACACGAAATGAGATCAGAGATATAATAAAGAAATGCACAGAGATATCGCAGATATTCAATAATATAACATAAATATATCATATATGCAACCATAAACACATATCTACACTAATACATGATTTCTATTAATGAAATAAATGTACAGAGACAGTAAAATACAGAGTGAAAGACTCGATAGAATGGTGGCAGCATATCTCTGAGAAGATATGTGATGGCTACTCGCATTCACAAGAAGATGATTACAATGAGGCTCTGAAGGCATTTTTACAATAAACATGAGTGTCAAAATTCCTATATATCCAAAAACCTAACCCTAGGAGATGAAGCGCCAAAAGTCATGTGGGCCCCATTTGGGTAAGTTAGTACATCAACTTCCCGGGGTCGTAACTTTTGCATACGATCTCCGTTTTAGGCGTATGATAGCTCGTTGGAAAGGTATCATTGAAGAGATTCATTTTGGAGGCTCAATAATGCCTTCGAATATAATTGAGAACCTCTATATTGAAAAACCTTCATTTGGGCCCTCAAAATGGCCCCGGAAGTTAAAAACTGCTAAAAAATAGTAAATTGTCAAATTTGCCAGAAAACTGTTTTGAGCCAGTCAGAAAAATTGGGTGGCCACAGATATCCACCTAGATCAATCCTCCATCCTTAGGAAGAAATGGTCTCTATTGCATTGATTTCTCAGGGGAGAGGGAAAAGCGTTTGTTGAATCTGCATCTTGGTGAGCTTCTTGCCTTGTTGGAGACATCGCGCTGCTTAGTTTGTGGAAGAATGTCACAAACCTGTTGAGGCTGAGTTTTTTCAACTAGTCAGGCTACATGAGAGGACGATGTGCAAAATGAATCTTTGCACTTTTCTACAACCTTGTCGACCTGCTTCTGTTGGATAGAAGGTGCTTAGGGCGAAGCTGTAGTGGTTGTAGTGTCCTTTTGTTCCCCTTTTGAATAGATTATGAAGAAGCTGAATTTTGCAGTATGAGATAGTACCTTGCAACACTTTTTAGGTGGAACAATAGTCAGAAATACCTCTGGTATTTTGTAGTGATGACCCCCCAGAGAAACAATGACACTGCGGGATTGAGACTCATAAACAGTGTGGCAATTCCACATATATGGTTGGCCCAAGAGAACATCAAAAACATCTAGTGGGGCAACATCACATAATACCTCATCCTTGATGGGTTGAATTCCATATGATAATCGACATTGTTGGTTGAAACGAAGATCTCGTCCTTGGTGAAGCCACCCAATGTTTATGGCTATGGGTGTGGTGTTGTCGACAATCCCAACTATTTGACAACCTCTACTGAGATGAGGTTATTCTGGCTTCCGCTATCAACAACAAAATGGAACGGGGTCCCCTTCACCCACATCTGAGAATGAAAAATGTGCTCCCCCTCTTCAGGAGCTGTTGGTTCTTCTGGTTGAATTGTTGCGGTTGTGACAATAGCAGTGGGGTCTGCGTCAATGATCTGTCCTTTACCAGTAGTTTCAGAATCAGATTCTGAATCAAGGTTTGGCTCCTTTCCTTTGATCTCAGCCACCAATGACTGTTTTAAGCGACATTCATCGGTTTTGTGCCGGGGGATTTTGTAGAAATCGCAACATTTTCCGGTGTCCTTCTTTGTCTTCCTGTGACCCTTCTTTTCATGTGGCTTGGACTGGTTTTCAGGAGATTGTTTGTTAGGGAAGTCTTTTTCATACTTTGGTTGTTGCATATTTGCATAACCCAAATCTCGTTTGTTCTAGTGCTTAAATTTCTGCTCAATTTTAACAGCATATCGATAGGCAACACTGAGTGATGAGATGTCTAGAAAATCCATTTCAGTTTGGATGTATCTATGTAGAGCTCCACAGTATTTCAGAACCAAATGTCGTTCGGAGTCTTTGATACCCAGCTTGGTGCACAAGGTATGGAAGGTATTGGTGAACTCTGGAACTTCTTGGCCGCTCTCTTTCCACAGTGTGGTCCATCTCATGTACTAGTCCTCATAGTTTCCAATAGGGTAATATTGTTCCTATACCGCATCCACACAAAAATCCCAAGTGGGATCGACCCCATATATTTCAGACTCCTCTGTGGAACTCTGCTCCTAATAAGTTTCCCACCAATGTTTGACATGAGGGAGAGCTTTAAGGAGTGGGAAGGTGATCTTTTCTTTGTCGGAAAATTTGTGAGTAGAGAAATAACCTTCTAGCAGATTTAACCATTTGTCTAGGAATTTTGCATCTATCTGTCCTTCAAATACAAGAATATCAAAATTAACTTGTACCATGAAAGGAGAGGTGCCTCCAAAGTGGTCGCTTGATGAAGATGTGTCTGTTTCTATCGGCAGGCATTGAAGGATGTGGGAAAAATTCTCCATCATTTCATCCCTTTGTCGCGTGAGAGCTTTCTCAAGCAACAGATTGATAGGATCCTCTGCTCTATCATTTTTATTTTCTTCTGCCATTGAGGGTTTCTTGGGTGTGCGAGAGAGATTGTCCTCAGGAGATACAAGCTCAAGACCCAACTTTCTATACTCATACCTCGTTGAGGACATGCACTTAAAAAAACGATAAAGAACAGCCTGCTCTAAAACCACTGATCCGGATTATTTTCGGCACGAAATGAGATCAGAGATATAATAAAGAAATTGTTAGAGATATCACAGATATTCAATAATATATTAGAAATATATAAGAGATGCAACCATTAACACATATATATAGTAATGCATGATTTCTGTTAATGAAATAAATGTACAGAGACGTGAAAGACTCGATAGAATGGTGGCATCTTATCTCTGAGAAGAGATGTGACGGCTACTTGCATTCACAAAAAGATGGTTACAATGAGGCTCTGAAGGCCTTTTTACAATAAACATGAATGCAAAAAGTCCTAGACATCCAAAAACCTAACCCTAGGAGATGAAGTGCCAAAAGTCATGTGGGCCCCGTTTGGGTAAGTTAGTACATCAACTTCTTGGGGTCGTAACTTTTGCATGCGATCTTCATTTTAGGCGTATGATAGCTCGTTGGAAAGGTATCATAGAGGAGATTCATTTTGGGGGCTCAATCATGCCTTTGGATATCATTGAGGACCTATATCTTGAAAAACCTTCATTTGGGCCCTTAAAATGGCCCCGGAAGTTGAAAACTGCTAAAAATAGTAAATTGCCAAATTTGCTAGAAAACTGTTTTGAGCCAGTCGAAAAAGGTGGGTGGACATCGATATCCACCTAGATCAATCCTCCCTCCTTAAAAAACAATGGTTTCCATTGTGTTGAGTTCTCGGGGGAGAGGGAAAAGCATTTGTCGAATTTGCATCTTGGTGAGCTTCTTGCCTTGTTGGAGATGTCGCGTTGCTCAGTTTGTGGAAGTATATCACGAACCTATTGAGGTTGAGGTTATTGAAAAAGTCAGCCTACATGAGAATACGGTGTGTAGAAGGAATCTTTTCTCTTTTATGCAACCTTGTCGACCTGCTTCTGTTGGATAGAAGGTGCTTGGAGCGAAGTTGTAGTGGTTGTAGTGTCCTTCTGTTCCCCTTTTGAACAAATTGTGAAGAAGCTGAATTTTGCAGTATGAGATACTACCTTGCGACACTTTTTAGGTGGAACAGTAGTCGAAAATACCTCTGGTATTTCGTAGAGATGACCCGCCAGAGAAACAATGACACTGTGGGGTCGAGACTCATAAACAGTGTGGCGCTTCCACATATAAGGTTGGCCCAAGAGAACATCACAGACATCTAGTGGGGAAACATCACTTAATACGTCATCCTTGAAGGGTTGGATGCCATATGACAATCGACATTGCTGGTTGACATGAAGATCTCGTCCTTGGTGAAGCCACCCGATGTTGTATTTCTACGGGTGTGGTGTTGTCGACAATCCCAGTTGTTTGACGACCTCTGCTAAGATGAGGTTCTTTTGGCTTCCGCTATCAACAATAAAATGCAGTGGGGACCCCTTCACCCACATCTCAGAATGAAAAAGGTGCTCCCCCTCTTCAAGATCTGTTGGTTCTTCTGGTTGAATTGTTGCGGTCGTGACAATAGCAGTGGGGTCTGCGTCAATGATCTGTCCTTTACCAATATTTTCATAATCATATTTTGAATCAGGGTTCGGATCATTTTCTTTGATCTCGTCCACCAACGAATTTTTTGAGCGACATTCATCAGTGTTGTGCCAGGGGATTTTGTGGAAATCACACCATTCTTCGGTGTCCTTCTTTGTCATCCCGTGACCCTTCTTTTCATGTGGCTTGGACTAGTTTTTGGGAGATTGTTTGTTAGGGACATCTTTGTCATACTTTGGTTGTTGTGGATTTGCTAAACCGAAATCCCGTTTGTTCTGGTGCTTAAATTCTTGCTCAATTTTAACAGCATGTCGATAGGCAGCACCGAGTGATGAGATGTCTAGAAAATCTATTTCAGTTTGGGTGTATCTGTGTAGAGCCCCACGGTATTTCAGAACCAAATGTCGTTGGGAGTCTTTGATACCCAGCTTGGTGCACAAGGTATGGAAGGTATTGGTGAACTCCGAAACTGCTTGGCTCCTCTTTTTCCACAGTGTGGTCCATCTCATGTACTAGTCCTCATAGTTGCCAATAGGGTAATATTGTTCCTTTACCGCATCCACAAAAAAGTCCCAAGTGGGATCGGCCCCATATATTTCAGACTCCTCTGTGGAACTCTGCTCCTAATAAGTTTCCCACCAATGTTTTACATGGGGGAGAGCTTTAAGGAGTGCGAAGGTGATAGTTTCTTTGTCGAAAAATTTGTGAACAGAGAAATAACCTTCTAGCAGATTTAACCATTTGTCTAGAGCTTCTGCATCTATCTATCCTTCAAATACAGAAATATCAAAATTAACTTGTACCTTGAAAGGCGAGGTGCCTCCAAAGTGGCCACTTGATGAAGATGTGCTTGTTGTTATCGGTAGGCGTTGAAGGATGTGGGAAAAATTCTCCATCATTTCATCCCTCTGTTGCATGAGAGCTTGCTCAAGCAACAGACTGATAGGATCATCTGCTCCGTAATTTTTCTTTTCTTCCACCATTGAGGGTTTCTTGGGTGTGCGAGAGTGATTGTCCTCAATAAATACAAGCTCAAGACCCAACTTGCCATATTCGGACCTCGTCGAGGACATGCACTGAAAAAAATGATCAAGAATAACCTGTTATGATACCACTAATCCAGATTATTTTCGGCACGAAATGAGATCAGATATATAATAAAGAAATGCATAGAGATATCACATATATTCAATAATATAACATAAATATATCAGAGATGCAACCATAAACATAGATATACAGTAATGCACGATTTCTATTAATGAAATAAATGTACAAAGACTGTAAAATACAGAGTGAAAGACTCGATAGAATGGTGGCAGCTTATCTCTGAGAAGAGATGTGATGGCTACTCGCATTTGCAAGAAGATGATTACAATGAGGCTTTGAAGGCCTTTTTACAATAAACAGGAATGCTAAGCTCATAAACAGCATGGCACTTCCACATATATGGTTGGCCCAAGAGAACATCACAGACACCTAGTGGGGCAACATCACATAATACCTCATCCTTGAAGGGTTGGATGCCATATGACAATCGACATTGTTAGTTGACACGAATATCTTGTCCTTGGTGAAGCCACCCAATGTCGTATGGCTGGGAGTGTGGTGTTGTCGACAATCCCAATTGTTTGATGACTTCTGCTGAGATGGGGTTCTTCTGGCTTCTGCTATCAATAATAAAATGCAGCGGGGTCCCCTTCACCCACATCTGAGAATGAAAAAGGCGCTCCCCCTCTTCATGATCCGTTGGTTCTTCTGGTTGAATTGTTGCCATCACGACAATAGCAATGGGGTCTGCGTCAATGATATGTCCTTTACCAGTATTTCTAGAATCAAATTCTAAATCAGGGTTCGCCTCCTTGTCTCTAATCTCGGGCACCAATGATTGTTTTTAGCGACATTCATCGGTGTTGTGCAAGGGGATTTTGTGGAAATCACACCATTTTTCGGTGTCCTTCTTTGTCTTCCCATGACCCTTCTTTTCATCTGGCTTGGACTAGTTTTCGAAAGATTGTTTGTTGGGGACATCTTTGTCATACTTTGGTTGTTGCGGATTTGCAGAGCCAAAAACTCATTTGTTCTGGTGCTTAAATTTCTTCTCAATTTTAACAACATATCGATAGGTAGCACCGAGTGATGATATGTCCAGAAAATCCATTTCAGTTTGGATGTATCTGTGTAGAGCCCCATGGTATTTCAGAACCAAATGTCGTTCGGAGTCTTTGATACACAACTTGGTGCTCAAGGTATGGAATGTATTGGTGAACTCTGGAACTGCCTGGCCCCTCTCTTGCCACAGTGTGGTCGATCTCATGTACTGGTCCTCATAGTTGCTAATAGGGTAATATTGTTCCTTTACCACATCCACACAAAAAATCCCAAGTGGGATCGGCCCCATATATTTCAGACTCCTCTGTAGAAATCTTCTCCCAATAAGTTTCCCACCAATTTTTGACATGGGGGAGAGCTTTAAGGAGTGCGAAGATGATTTTTTCTTTGTCGAAAAATTTGTGAATAGAGAAATAACCTTCTAGCAGATTTAACCATTTGTCTACGGCTTCTTCATCTATCTATCCTTCAAATACAACAATATCAAAATTAACTTGTACCTTGAAAGGTGAGGTGCCTCCAGAGTGGACGCTTGATGAAGATGTGTCTGTTGCTATCAGCAGACGTTGAAGGATGTGGGAAAAATTATCCATCATTTCGTCCCTCTGTCATGTGAGAGCTTGCTCAAGCAACAGACTGATAGGATCGTCTGCTCCGTAATTTTTTTTTTCTTCCACCATTGAGGGTTTCTTAGGTGTGGGAGACCGATTGTCCTCAAGAGATATAAGCTCGAGACCCAACTTGCTATACTCAGACCTCGTTGGGGACATGCACTGAAAAAAACGATCAAGAACAACATGCTCTGATACCACTGATCCGGATTATTTTCGGCACGAAATGAGATCGAAGATATAATAAATAAATGCATAGAGATATCGCAGATATTCAATAATATATCAGATATGAAACCATAAACACATATATATAGTAATACACGATTTCTATTAATGAAATAAATGTACAGAGACTGTAAAATACAGAGTGAAAGACTCGATAGAATGGTGACAACTTATCTCTGAGAAGAGATGTGATGGCTACTCTCATTCACAAGAATATGATTAAAATGTGGCCCTGAAGGAATTTTTACAATAAAAATGAATGCCAAAATTCCTAGACATCCAAAAACCTAACCCTAGGAGATGAAGCACCAAAAGTCATGTGGGCCCCGTTTGGGTAAGTTAGTACATCAACTTCCCATGGTCGTAACTTTTGCATACGATCTTCGTTTTAGGTGTATGATAGCTCGTTGGAAATGTATCATCAAGGAGATTCATTTTGGGGGCTCAATCATTCCTTCGGCTATCATTGAGAACCTCTATCTTGAAAAACCTTCATTTGGGCCCTCAAAATGGCCCTGGAAGATAAAAACTGCTAAAAATAGTAAATTGCCAAATTTGCAAGAAAACTGTTTTGAGCCAGTCGAAAAAGGTGGGTGGACATCGATATCCACCTGGATCAATCCTCCCTCCTTAGAAAGCAATGGTCTCCATTGCGTTGAGTTATCGGGGGAGAGGGAAAAGTGTTTACTGAATCTGCATCTTGGTGAGCTTCTTACCTTGCTGGAGACATCGCGTTGCTCAGTTTGTGGAAGTCTGTCACGAGTCTGTTGAGGCTGAGGTTTTTCAACAAGTCAAGCTACATGATAGGACAGTGTGAAAAAGGAATCTTTGCGCTTTTCTGCAACCTTGTCGACCTGCTTCTGTGGATAGAAGGTGCTTGGGGAGAAGCTGTAGTGGTTGTAGTGTCCTTCTGTTCCCCTTTTGAACAGATTGTGAAGAAGCTAAATTTTGCAGTATGAGATACTACCTTGTGACACTTTTTAGGTTGAATAGTAGTCGAAAATACCTCTAGTATTCTATAGAGATGACCCCCCAGAGAAACAATGACACTGCGGGGTCGACACTCATAAAAAGCGTGGCACTTCGACATATATGGTTGTCCCAAGAGAACATCACAGACATCTAGTGGGGCAACATCACATAATACCTCATCCTTGGAGTGGTGGATGCCATATGACAATCGACATTGCTGGTTGACACGAAGATATCGTCATTGGCTAAGCCACCCAATGTTGTATGGTTGCGGGTGTGGTGTTGTCGACAATCCCAACTGTTTGACGACCTCTACTGAGATGAGTTTCTTCTAGCTTATGCTATCAACAATAAAATGCAGTGGGGTCCCCTTCACCCACATCTGAGAATGAAAAAGGCGCTCCCCCTCTTCAGGATCTCTTGGTTCTTCTGGTTGAATTGCTACGGTCGTGACAATAGCAGTGGGGTCTGTGTCAATGCTCTGTCCTTTACTAGTATTTTCAAAATCATATTCTAAATCAGGGTTCGGCTCCTTGTCTTTGATATCGGCCACCAATGATTGTTTTAAGTGACATTCATCGATGTTGTGCCAAGGGATTTTGTGGAAATCGCACCATTTTCCGGTGTCCTTCTTTGTCTTCCCATGAACCTTCTTTTCATGTGGCTTGGACTAGTTTTCGGGAGATTGTTTGTTAGGAACGTCTTTGTCATACTTTGGTTGTTAAGGATTTGTAGAACCGAAATCCCGTTTGTTCTGGTGCTTAAATTTCAGCTAAATTTTAACAACATATCGATAGGTAGCACCAAGTGATGAGATGTCCAGAAAATCCATTTCAGTTTGGATGTATCTATGTACAGCCCCACGGTATTTCAAAACCAAATGTCGTTGGGAGTCTTTGATACCCAGCTTGGTGCGCAAGGTATGGAAGGTATTGGTGAACTCTGGAACTGCTTGGCCCCTCTCTTTCCACAGTGTGGTTCATCTCATGTATTGGTCCTCATAGTTGCTAATAGTGTAATATTGTTCATTTACCGCATCCACAAAACAATCCCAAGTGGGATCAGCTCCATATATTTTAGACTCCTCTATGGAAATATGCTCCCAATAAGTTTCCCACCAATTTTTGACATGGGGAGAGATTTAAGGAGTGTGAAGGTGATCTTTCCTTTGTCAGAAAATTTGTGAACAGCGAAATAACCTTCTAGCAGATTTAACCATTTGTCTAGGGCTTCTGCATCTATCTTTCCTTCAAATACAGGAATATTAAAATTAACGTGTACCTTGAAATGTGAGGTGCCTCCAAAGTGGTCGCTTGATGAAGATGCACCTGTTGCTATCGGCAGGTGTTGAAGGATGTGGGAACAATTCTCCATCATTTCGTCCCTCTGTCGCGTGAGAGCTTGCTCAAGCAACAGACTGATAGGATCGTCTGCTCCGTCATTTTTCTTTTCTTCCACCATTGAAGGTTTATTGGGTGTGGGAGAGTGATTGTCCTCAAGGGATACAAGCTAAAGACCCAACTTTCTATACTCGGACCTCGTCAAGGACATCCACTGAAAAAAACGATCAAGAACAACTTCTCTGATACCACTGATCTGGATTATTTTCGTCACGAAATGAGATCAGAGATATAATAAAGAAATTCACAGAGATATCGTAGATATTCAATAATATAACAGAAATATATCAGAGATGCAACCATAAACACAGATATACACTAATACATGATTTCTACTAATGAAATAAATGTACAGAGACTGTAAAATACAGAGTGAAAGACTCGATAGAATGGTGGCAGCGTATCTCTGAGAAGAGATGTGACAGTTACTTGCATTTGCAAGAAGATGATTACAATGAGGCTATAAAGGCCTTTTTATAATAAACAAGAATTCCAAAATTCCTTGACATCCAAAAACCTAACCCTAGGAGATGAAGCACCAAAAGTCATGTGGGCCCTGTTTGGGTAAGCTAGTACATCAACTTCCCGGGGTCGTAACTTTTGCATACGATCTCCGTTTTAGGCGTAGTATAGCTCGTTGGAAAGGTATCATAGATTAATTTTTGGGGCAAATCATACCTTCAGCTATTATTGCGAACCTATATCTCGAAAAAACTTCATTTGGGCCCTCAAAATGGCCCCGAAAGTTAAAAACTGCTAAAAATAGTAAATTGCCAAATTTGTCAGAAAACTGTTTTGAGCCAATCGAAAAAGGTGGGTGGTCAGCGATATCCACCTGGATCAATCCTCCCTCCTTAGGAAGCAATGGTCTCCATTGCGTTGAGTTCCCGGGGGAGAGCGAAAAGCGTTTGTTGAATCTGCATCTTAGTGAGCTTCTTGCCTTGTTGGAGACGTCGCGCTGCTCAGTTTGTGGAAGTCTGTCATGAACCTGTTGAGGCTGAGGTTTTTTAGCAAGTCGGGCTACATGAGAGGATGGTGTGCAGAAGGAATCTTTGTGCTTTTCTGCAACCTTGTCGACCTACTTCTATTGGATAGAAGGTGCTTGGGGCGAAGCTATAGTGGTTGCAGTGTCCTTTTGTTCCCCTTTTGAATAGATTGTGAAGAAGTTGAATTTTACAGTATGAGATACTACCTTGTGACACTTTTTAGGTGGAACAGTAGTCGGAAATACCTTTGGTATTCTGTAAAGATGACCCCCAAAGAAAAAATGACACTGCGGGGTGAAGACTCACAAACAACCTGGAGCTTCCACATATATGGTTGGCCCAAGAGAACATCACATACATCTAGTGGGGAAACATCAAAAAATACCTCATCCTTGAAGGTTTGGATGTCATATGATAATCACAATTACTGGTTGAAACGAAGATCTCATCCTTGGTGAAGCCACCTGATGTTGTATTAATGCGGGTGTGGTGTTGTCGACAATCTCAACTGTTTGATGACCTCTGCTAAGATGAGGTTCTTCTGGCTTCCGCTATCAACAATAAAATGCAGCGGGTCCCCTTCACCCACATCTGAGAATGAAAAAGGCACTCCCCCTCTTCAGGATCTGTTGGTTCTTCTACTTGAATTGTTGCGGTATTAACAATAGTAGTGGGGTCTGCGTCAATGATCTGTCCTTTACCAGTATTTTCATAATCATATTTTGAATCAGGGTTTGGCTCCTTGTCTTTGATCTCGTCCACCAATGACTATTTTGAGCGACATTCATCGATGTTGTGCCAGGGGATTTTGTGGAAATCACACCATTTTCCGGTGTCCTTTCTTGTCTTCCCGTGACCCTTCTTTTCATGTGGCTTGGTCTGGTTTTCGAGAGATTGTTTGTTAGGAATGCCTTTGTCATACTTTGGTTGTTGCGGATTTGCAGAACTGAAATCTCATTTGTTATGGTGCTTAAATTTCTACTCAATTTTAACAACATATCGATAGGCAGCACCGACTGATGAGATGTCCAGAAAATCCATTTCAGTTTGAATGTATCTGTGTAGAGCCCCACGGTATTTCAGAACCAAATGTCGTTTAGAGTCTTTGATACCCAGCTTGGTGCATAAGGTATGGAAGGTATTGGTAAAATCTGGAATTGCTTGGCCCCTCTCTTGCCATAGTGTGGTCCATCTCATGTACCAGTCCTCATAGTTGCCAATAGGGTAGTATTGTTCCTTTACCGCATCCACAAAAAAATCTCAAGTGGGATCGGCCTCATATATTTCAGACTCCTCTATAGAACTCTGCTCCCAATAAGTTTCCCACCAATGTTTGACATGGGGGAGTGCTTTAAGGAGTGTGAAGGTGATCTTTTCTTTGTCAGAAAATTTGTGAACAGAGAAATAACCTTCTAGCAGATTTAACCATTTTTCTAGGGCTTCTGCATCTATCTGTCCTTCAAATATAGGAATATCAAAATTAATTTGTACCTTGAAAGGCGAGGTGCCTCCAAAGTGGTTGCTTGATGAAGATGCGTATGTTTCTATCAGCAGGCATTGAAGGATGTGGGAAAAATTCTCCATCATTTCGTCCCTCTGTTGCGTGAGAGCTTGCTCAAGCAACAGACTGATAGGATCGTCTGCTCTGTCATTTTTCTTTTCTTCCGCCATTGAGGGTTTCTTGGGTGTGGGAGAGTGATTGTACTCAAGAGATACAAGCTTGAGACCCAACTTGCTATACTCGGACCTCGTCGGGGACATGCACTAAAAAAAATGATCAAGAACAGCCTGCTCTGATACCACTGATCCAGATTATTTTCAGAACTAAATGAGATCGGAGATATAATAAACAAATGCACAGAGATATCGCAGATATTCAATAATATAACAAAAATGCATCAGATATGCAACCATAAACACATATATACAGTAATACACAATTTATATTAATGAAATAAATGTACAGAGACTATAAAATACAGAGTGAAAGACTTGATAGAATGGTGGCAGCTTATCTCTGAGAAGGGATGTGATGGCTACTCGCATTCGCAAGAAGATGATTACAATGAGGCTCTGAAGGCCTTTTACAATAAACAGGAATGCCAAAAGTCCTAGACATCCAAAAACCTAACCCTAGGAGATGAAGCACCAAAAGTCATGTGGGCCCCGTTTGGGTAAGTTAGTACATCAACTTCTCGGGGTCGTAACTTTTGCATACGATCTCCGTTTTAGGCGTATGATAGATTGTTTGAAAGGTATCATCAAGGAGATTCATTTTGGGGGCTCAATCATGACATTGAATAATATTGAGAACCTCTATCTCGAAAAACCTTCATTTGGGCCCTCAAAATGGCCTCGAAAGTTAAAAACTGCTAAAAATAGTAAATTGTCAAATCTGCCAGAAAAATGTTTTGAGCCAATCGGAAAAGGTGGGTGGCCACCGATATCTAGCTAGATCAATCCTCCCTCATTAGGAATAAATGGTCTCCATTGCATTGAGTTCCCAGGGAGAGGGAAAAGTGTTTGTTGAATCTGCATCTTGGTGAGCTTCTTGCCTTGTTGGAGACGTCGCACTACTCAGTTTGTGGAAGTTTGTCACGAACTTGTTGAGGCTGAGGTTGTTCAACAAGTCGGGCTACATGAGAGGAGGGTGTGTAGAAGGAATATTTTCTCTTTTCTTCAACCTTTTCGACTTTCTTCTGTTGGATAGAAGGTGCTTGGGGCGAAGCTGTAGTGGTTGCAGTGTCCTTTTGTTCCCCTTTTGAACAGATTGTGAAGAAGCTGAATTTTGCAGTATGAGATAGTACCTTGCAACACTTTTTAGGTGGAACAATAGTCGGAAATACCTCTGTTATTCTGTAGAGATGACCCCCCAAAGAAACAATGACACTACAGGGTCAAGACTCATAAACAATGTGGTGCTTCCACATATATGGTTGGACCAAGAGAACATCACAAACATCTAGTGGGGCAACATCACATAATACCTCATCCTTGAAGGGTTGGATGACATATGAAAATTGACATTGCTGTTTGACATGAAGATCTCGTCTTTGGTGAAGCCACCCGATGTTGTATGGTTGTGGGTGTGGTGTTGTCAACAATCCCAACTGTTTGACGACCTCTGTTGAGATGAGGTTCTTCTAGCTTCTACTATAAACAATAAAATGCACCGAGGTCCCCTTCACCCACATCTGAGAATGAAAAAGGTGCTTCCCCTCTTCAGGATCTGTTGGTTCTTCTGGTTGAATTGTTGTGGTCGTGAAAATAGCAGGGGGGTCTGCGTCAATGATCTGTCATTTACCGGTATTTTCATAATCAGATTCTGAATCAGGGTTCGACTCCTTTTCTTTGATCTCAGCCACCAATGGATATTTTGAGCGACATTCATCGATGTTGTACTAGGGGATTTTGTAGAAATTGCACCATTTTCCGGTGTCCTTCTTTGTCTTCCCATGACCCTTATTTTCATGTGGCTTGTACTAGTTTTCGAGAGATTGTTTGTTAGGGACTTATTTTTCATACTTTGGTTGTTGTGGATTTGCAGAACCGAAATCCCATTTGTTTTGGTGATTAAATTTCTGGTCAATTTTAACAGAATATTGATAAGCAGCACCGAGTCATGAGATGTTTAGAAAATCCATTTCAATTTGGATGTATCTTTGTAGAGCCCCACGGTATTTCAGAACCAAATGTCATTCGAATTTTTTGATACCCATCTTGGTGCGCAAGGTATGGAAGGTATTGGTGAACTCTGGAACTGCTTGGCACCTCTCTTGCCATAGTGTGTTCCATATCATGTACTAGTCCTCATAGTTTCCAATACGGTAATATTGTTCCTTTACTGCATCCACAAAAAAATCCCAAGTGGGATCTGCCCCATATATTTCAGAATCCTCTGTGGAACTCTGCTCCCAATAAGTTTCCCACCAATGTTTGACATGGGGGAGAGCCTTAAGGAGTGTGAAGGTGATCTTTTCTTTGTCGGAAAATTTGTGAATAGAGAAATAACCTTCTAGTAGATTTAACCATTTGTCTAGGGCTTCTGCATCTATCTGTCATTCAAATACAGGAATATCAAAATTTACTTGTACCTTGAAAGGTGAGGTTCCTCCAAAGTGGTTGCTTGATGAAGATGTGTTTGTTTCTATCGGCAGACATTAAAGGATGTGGGAAAAATTCTCCATCATTTCATCCCTTTGTCGCGTGAGAGCTTGCTCAAGCAACAGACTGATAGGATAGTCTGCTTTGTCATTTTTCTTTTCTTCTTCCATTGAGGGTTTCTTGGGTGTGGGAGAGTGATTTTCCTCAAGAGATATAAGCTCAAGACCCAAATTTCTATACTCGGACCTCATTGGAGACATGCACTGAAAAAAACGATCAAGAACAGCCTGCTCTGATACCACTGATCTGGATTATTTTCGACACTAAATAAGATCGGAGATAGAATAAACAAATGCACAGAGATACCGAAAATATTCAATAATATAACAGAAATATATCAGAGATGCATACAGTAATACACGGTTTCTATTAATGAAATAAATGTACAGAGACTGTAAAATACAGAGTGAAAGACTCGATAGAATGGTGGCAGCTTATCTTTGAGAAGAGATGTGACGGCTAATCGCATTCACAAGAAGATGATTACAATGAGGATCTGAAGGCCTTTTTACAATAAATAGGAATTCCAAAAGCCTAACCCTAGGAGATGAAGCGTCAAAAGTCATGTGGGCCCCGTTTGGGTAAGTTAGTACATCAACTTCCTGGGGTCGTAACTTTTGCATACGATCTCTGTTTTAGGCGTATGATAGCTCGTTGGAAAGGTATCATCAAGGAGATTCATTTTGGGGGCTAAACAATTCCTTCGACTATCATTTAGAACCTCTATCTCAAAAACCCTTCATTTGGGCCCTCAAAATGACCATGGAAGTTAAAAACTGCTAAAAACAATAAATTGTCAAATTTGCCAAAAAATTGTTTTGAGCCAGTCGGAAATGGCGGGTGGCCACCGATATCCACCTAGATCAATCCTCCCTCCCTAGGAAGAAATGATCTCTATTGAGTTGAGTTACCAAGGGAGAGGGAAAAGCATTTACTGAATCTGCATCTTGGTGAGCTTCTTGCCTCGCTGGAGACGTCGTGCTGCTCAGTTTGTGGAAGTTTGTCACGAACATGTTGAGGCTGAGGTTGTTCAACAAGTCGGGCTACATGAGAGGATGGTGTATAGAATAAATCTTTGCACTTTTCTGCAACCTTGTCGACCTGCTTCTGTTGAATAGAAGGTGCTTGGGGAGAAGTTGTAGTGGTTGCAGTGTCCTTCTGTTCCCCTTTTGAACAGATTGTGAAGAAGCTGAGTTTTGAAACACTTTTTAGGTGGAACAGTAGTCAGAAATACCTCTGGTATTCTATAGAGATGACCCCCCAGAGAAACAATAACACTGCGGGGTCGAGACTCATAAAAAACATGGCACCTCCACATATATGGTTGGCCCAAGAGAACATCACAGACATATAGTGGGGAAACATCACATAATAGCTCATCCTTGAAGGGTTGGATGCCATATGACAATCAACATTGTTGATTGACACGAAGATCTCGTCCATGGTGAAGCCACCCGATGTTGTGTGGCTGCAGGTGTGGTGTTTTCAACAATCCCAACTGTTTGATGACCTCTGCTGAGAAGAGTTTCTTCTAGCTTCCGCTATCAACAATAAAATGCACCGGGGTCCCCTTCACCCACATCTGAGAATTAAAAAGGTGCTCCTGCGCTTCAGGATCTATTGGTTCTTCTGGTTGAATTGTTGCGGTCGCGACAATAGCAGTGGGGTTTGCGTCAATGATCTGTCCTTTACTAGTATTTTCAGAATCAGATTCTGAATCAAGGTTCAGCTCCTTGTCTTTGATCTCGACCACCAATGACTGTTTTGAGCGACATTCATCGGTGTTGTGCTAGGGGATTTTGTAGAAATCACACCATTTTCTGGTGTCCTTCTTTGTCTTCCCATGACCCTTCTTTTCATGTGGCTTGGACTGGTTTTCGAGATATTGTTTGTTAGGGACGTCTTTGTCATACTTTGGTTGTTGCGGATTTGCAGAACCGAAATCTCGTTTGTTCTGGTGCTTAAATTTCTGTTCAATTTTAACAACATATCGATAGGCAGAACCGAGTGATGAGATGTCCAGAAAATCCATTTCAGTTTGGATGTATCTGTGTAGAGCCCCACGGTATTTAATAACCAAATGTCATTCAGAGTCTTTGATACCCAGCTTGGTGCGCAAGGTATGGAAGGTATTGGTGAACTCCGGAACTGCTTGGCCCCTCTCTTGCCATAGTGTGGTCCCTCTCATGTACTAGTCCTCATAGTTGCCAATAGGGTAATATTGTTCCTTGACCGTATCCACAAAAAAATCCCAAGTGGGATCGGCCCCATATATTTCAAACTCCTCTATGGATCTCTGCTCCCAATAAGTTCCCCACCAATGTTTGACATGGGGGTAGAGCTTCAAGGAGTGCGAAGGTGATCTTTTCTTTGTCAGAAAATTTGTGAACAGAGAAATAACCTTCTAGCAGATTTAACCATTTGTCTAGGGCTTCTGCATCTATCTGTCCTTCAAATACAAGAATATCAAAATTAAATTGTACCTTGAAAAGTGAGGTGCCTCCAAAGTGGTCGCTTGATGAAGATGCGCCAATTGCTATCGACAGGCATTGAAGGATGTGGGAAAAATTCTCCATCATTTCATCCCTCTGTCGCGTGAGAGCTTGCTCAAGCAACAGACTGATAGGATCGTCTCCTCCGTCATTTTTCTTTTCTTCCACCATTGAGTGTTTCTTGGGTGTGGGAGAGCGATTTTCCTCAAGAGATACAAGCTTGAGACCCAACTTTCTATACTTGGACCTCGTCGGGGACATGCACTGAAAAAAATGATCAAGAACAGCCTACTCTGATACCACTGATCCAGATTATTTTCGGCATGAAATGAGATCGGAGATATAATAAAGAAATGCACAGAGATATCACAGATATTCAATAATATAATAGAAATATATCAAAGATTCAACCATAAACACAGATATACAGTAATACATGATTTATATTAATGAAATAAATGTACAGAGACTGTAAAATACAGAGTGAAAGACTCGATAGAATGGTGGCAGCTTGTTCTGAGAAGAGATGTGACGACTACTCGCATTCGTAAGAAAATGATTACAATGAGGCTTTGAAGGCCTTTTTACAATAAAAAGGAATTCCAAAAGTCCTAGACATCCAAAAACCTAACCCTAGGAGATGAAGCACCAAAAGTCATGTGGGCCCCGTTTGGGTAAGTTAGTACGTCAACTTCTGGAGGTCGTAAATTTTGCATACGGTCTCCGTTTTAGGCATATGATAGCTCGTTGGAAAGGTATCATGGAGGAGATTCATTTTGGGGGCTCAATAATGCCTTTGGCTATCATTGAGAACCTATATCTCAAAAAACCTTCATTTGGGCCCTCAAAATGGCCCCGGAAGTTAAAAACTGCTAAAAATAGTAAATTGCCAAATTTGTCAGAAACCTGTTTTGAGCCAGTCAGAAAAGGTGGGTGGCCACCGATATCCACCTGGATCAATACTCCCTCCTTAGGAAGCAATGGTCTCCATTGCGTTGAGTTTCCAGGGGAGAGGAAAAAGCGTTTGTTGAATCTGCATCTTGGTGAGCTTCTTGCCTTGCTGGGGACGTCGTGTTGCTCATTTTGTGGAAGTCTATCACGAATTTGTTGAGGCTGAGGTTGTTCAAAAAGTCAAGCTACATGAGAGGTTGGTGTGCAGAAGGAATCTTTGCGTTTTTCTGCAACCTTGTCGACCTGCTTCTGTTGGATAGAAGGTGCTCGAGGCGAAGCTGTAGTGGTTGCAGTGTCCTTTTGTTCCCCTTTTGAACAGATTGTGAAGAAGCTGAATTTTGTAGTATGAGATACTACCTTGCGACACTTTTTAGGTGGAAAAGTAGTCGAAAATACCTCTGGTATTCTGTACAGATGACCCCCCAGAGAAACAATGACACTGTAGGGTCGAGACTCATAAACAACGTGGCACTTCCACATATATGGTTGGCCCAAGAGAACATCACAGACATCTAGTGGGGAAACATCACATAATGCCTCATCCTTGAAGGGTTGGATGCCATATGAAAATCAACATTGTTGGTTGACACGAATATCTCATCCTTGGTGAAGCCACCCGATGTTGTATGGTTGTGGGTGTGGTGTTTTCGACAATCCCAATTGTTTGATGACCTCTGTTGAGATGAGGTTCTTCTAGCTTCCGCTATCAACAATAAAATGCAGCGGGGTCCCCTTCACCCACATCTGAGAATGAAAAAGGCACTCCCCCTCTTCAGGATCTCCTGGTTCTTCTGGTTGAATTGTTGCGGTCGCAACAATAGCAGTGGGGTCTGCGTCAATGATCTGTCATTTACCCGTATTTTCAGAATCAGATTCTGAATCAGGGTTCAGCTCCTTGTCTTTGATCTCGGCCACCAATGATTGTTTTGAGCGACATTCATCGGTGTTGTGCCAGGGGATTTTGTGGAAATCGCACCATTTTTCGGTGTCCTTCTTTGTCTTCCCATGACCCTTCTTTCATGTGGCTTGGACTGGTTTTCAGGAGATTATTTGTTAGGGACGTCTTTTTCATACTTTGGTTGTTGCGGATTTGCAGAACGGAAATCTTGTTTGTTCTGGTGCTTAAATTTCTGCTCAATTTTAACAACATATCTATAGGTAGCACCAAGTGATGAGATGTCCAGAAAATCCATTTCAGTTTGGATGTATCTGTGTAGATCCCCACGGTATTTCAGAACCAAATGTCATTCGGAGTCTTTGATACCCACCTTGGTGCGCAAGGTATGGAAGGTATTGGTGAACTACGGAACTGCTTGGCCCTTCTCTTGCCACAGTGCGGTCCATCTCATGTACTGGTCCTCATAGTTGCTAATAGGGTAATATTGTTTCTTTACCACATCCACACAAAAAATTCCCAAGAGGGATTGGCCCCATATATTTCAGACTCCTCTGTGGAACTCTTCTCCCAATATGTTTACCACCAATGTTTGACATGGGGGAGAGCTTTAAGGAGTGTGAAGGTGATCTTTTCTTTGTTGAAAAATTTGTGAACAGAGAAATAACCTTCTAGCAGATTTAACCATTTGTCTAGGTATTTTGCATCTATCTGTCCTTCAAATACAGAAATATCAAAATTAACTTTTACCTTGAAAGTCGAGGTGCCTCCAAAGTGGCCTCTTGATGAAGATGTGTCTGTTGCTATCGGCAGGCCTTGAATGATGTGGGAAAAATTCTCCATCATTTCGTCCCTCTGTCGTGTGAGAGCTTGCTCAAGCAATAGACTGATAGGATCGTCTGCTCCGTCATTTTTCTTTTCTTCCGCCGTTGAGGGTTTCTTGGGTGTGCAAGAGCAATTTTCCTCAAGAGATACAAGCTTGAGACCCAACTTTCTATACTTGGACCTCGTCGGTGACATGCACTGAAAAAAACGATCAAGAACAACCTGCTTTGATACCACTAATCCGAATTATTTTCGGCACGAGATGAGATCGGAGATATAATAAATAAATGCACAGAGATATTGCAGATATTTAATAATATAACATAAATATATCAGAGATGAAACCATAAACACATATATACAGTAATAAACGATTTCTATTAATGAAATAAATGTATAGAGATTGTAAAATACAGAGTGAAAGATTCGATAGAATGGTGGCAGCTTATCTCTGAGAAGAGATGTGACGGCTACTCGCATTCGCAAGAAGATGATTACAATGAGTCTCTGAAGGCCTTTTTACAATAAATAGAAATGCCAAAAGTCCTAGACATACAAAAAACTAACCCTGGGAGATGAAGTGCCAAAAGTCATGTGGGCCCCATTTGGGTAAGTTAGTACATCAACTTCCCGGGGTTGTAACGTTTGCATACGATCTCCGTTTTAGGCGTATGATAGCTTGTTGGAAGGGTATCATTAAGGAGATTCATTTTGGGGGATCAATTATGCCTTCTTTTTTTTATCATTGAGAACCTCGATCTCGAAAATCCTTCATTTGGGCCCTCAAAATGGCCTCGAAAGTTAAAAACTGCTAAAAATAGTAAATTGTCAAATTTGATAGAAAACTGTTTTGAGCTAGTCGGAAAAGGTGGGTGGCCACCGATATCCACCTGGATCACCAATCTCCTCAATTGAGCACTAAATCAGAATTGCCTATAGTCACCAACCTATAGCTACAATATTTGGAGGAACCAACCTGTAGGAGACACTAATCCCCTCGGCTAAGCACCAACTCAACAATATGTAATCATCAACTTACTGAAGACACCAATCTCTTCAAACTATCAACAATACCAAACCATCTATTTACTTCATTCCTTCTTCACCTACACAAATTTGTTGCTATGTCTTTGTTGTCACTACACTCTCCACTAGTTCACAATCTGCATGACTTCAGATGTTCCTTTTGACCTTACACCTCCTTGCCTCCCTCAAACAATTACATTTTTTCTTATTTCATTCCTGGGACCTGAAAATTTCAGAGCTTCTTCTTCTCTTCCACTTGCAACCACAAAAAATCAACAATTATCTCACCCTCAAAGGGTTTTGGGCATCATTATTTATAGAGTCCATACTTCCAAAGATTTTTCCACATACCAAAAAAAATACTCAAGAGTTCATCTCTAACTCCCTTGAACATTCCATAAAATTGGACTACAAACAATCCTTTGAAATTGTTCTTCAATTTCCTTCCATTGCAAATGATCTTCACACATAACCTTAATGCTCAACAACCATCTGATCAATCCAGGATTCAATTGCAACCATTGATCTTTTTCATTGTCCACCAAAGCACGCATCACAATCCCATCGCTTAGCAACCATTGGATCAAGCCAAGTTTAAATGTCGACCATCAATTTGGTTCTCTTGATATTGGAACCATCAGGCCTATCGGGTCACCACCCCCAAAGCCTTCAAATTTTCATCCAAAACTTTTTTTCCCCGATCCGGTATACTGTGCCACCATTCTATTGGGATTATCATGCCACTATCCCCGTTGAATCTCACACACAATGCTTCTTAAACCTTGATTTCACAATAACCATTATAATGAACCAATATTGGATTGTGACCATTGATCTTTTGTGTCCCGACCATCGAGACATCGAGTGATCATCCCACTAGGTCAACCGGGTCACCAAGCGATCGACCCACTGAACTACCGAACCCCTGCCCCTTCAACCATGTGCATTTAACTTTTTCCTTGATCTGATATACCAAGATATATGGGCCACTGGGCCCCTGGGATTCAATGCTACACTGCTCAATCTTTGTTCTAGTATGGAACCTTACTTGCGGAACCGCGTCACCAAACTCACTCAGCCACTAGGCCTTTAACTTGCACCTCAAACTTCTAACATGGTCCGGTATCTAATATAATGGGATACTGCGTGGCTAAATCTTTCCATGACATGTGGAATCACATGTGGACTCCTTCCATGTGTGTTATATGACATGGTTGTTTTCATGATCATTTCATGGAATTTGTGTGGCTGTTGTCGTAGCTTTGACGTGGCATCTACATCATCCCACTAGAGCACTGGGCACTTCAATACAACACCTTCATCATTCTTCCCAATATTGTATGGAAACTTGTCTTCCATGTTTCGGCCACCGGGTTCACTAGGCCACTCATCTCTTAGAAACTTCAAATCTGTGCAAACAACCCTTCTGGTCTATAATCTTTTGGAACCGCGATACCGGGCGATTGACCCACTCAACTCCAAAACTTCAACACTGTGATAGCACTCTTCTTTCTCCCGATCTGATATGGAATCTTGTCCATACACTGAATTCCATCCACCGGGCCATTGGGACCTTGGAACTTCAATATTGTGCTAACAATCCTTCCGATCTTTCGATATGTAATATACTACCCGGGTCATCGTGTTGATATTATTGTCTTATTATATCTTATTCCAATTGATGAGGGATTCCTCAATTCCCTCCTTTCGGTGAATCTCTTCCTCTCAAATTCAACTCATTATTCTAGGATGAATATTCATAAACCTTTGCAGTCCCTTTTATTCATCAGTGGTAGGTTTCTTTGTAGGAAACAAAGGGTATACATCAATGACCCCTGATTGATTAATTCTACCAAGTGTTCAACATCATATCATCTGAGTCACATGTGTTATAATGTACTAGTGTACCTTGGGGCCCATTTTCATCATTGGTGGGTTCTCTCACATCTATTAATGATATACAAAATGACCAGTGATCATAGGGTTTCTCCCATGTTCAAACTTAGATAATTTGTTCATATGGAGTAGAATCAGACTTGCAGTGGGTTTGGATTAAATACCTTGGACTATGGAGGAATCCTTCTCCAGTGCCACTAACTGATTTTATTGTATATTACCACTACCTTATGGGTATCTTGGAGGATTGATTTTTCACTTTTGGTCATTTGTACATGTTATCGCACAATTTGTAGGTTGGGAAAAGCACAAACCAACAACCAATTGGTGATAACTAGGAGGGAATCTACCCACTGTCACCTTAGATAGGTGTCACTATCACTTTAGAGGTGAGGTAGGCACCTCAAGGGGGGAATATCGGTGACCCTAGGGGGAATGAGATGGAAAAGGATGAAGATAAAGAGGATTTCCCTAGAGTTCAATTATAAATGGTAAGAAGGTCTTGGGGAAGAGTCTTGGGAAGGTTTACAGGTTGCCAAATATGTTTAGTGATTGGTCGATAGTGAATTACCTGCTCGAGACATAAGAAAAACAAGCATATGATGCTATATAACCAATTGGAAAATCAATTTAAGATTGTTGTCCCTAATATCAACTGTTATTAGAAAAATATATATTAGCAATGAAATGGCACAATAAGCTGTTAAATAAGTGCTAGAAATCAATTGAAAGATACAAGAGATAGACTAGCTAAACACTAGCAAAACTCAAGATTAAAGACCAAGATACTAGCATGAAAAGATAAGGTTGTTGTAAACACTTTCTGCAGCAATATATATGATACTTATGACTGTAAAAATAAAATTATTACAGAAAGAAAATCAGCCACTAAAATTCCTCCAAACTTTTCCAAAAAGTGCACTAGACCAAGAAGTATAAGTGTGCAAACTTTGAGAAAATTCCAGCGGTTGATTAGAGAGTTAATCAAGAAATTATATTAGGGTTTCTCCAACCTAATGGATGAAGATGAAAAATTGTAACAGAATAAATAACTACCCTTTTGATGGGGATGCCCTAGTGGAAGAGAGGTGCTCTAAGTACAAGGAACACAACCCAAGTTGCAAAAATTTTATATGACAAGAAATCATGTTTCCCAATGCAATATTTTGTTTCTCAAATGCAAGAATACTTCAGATTAGTACCTTTAAAATTGGGTGATGGAGTCTTTAAATCAAAATCTAGATCGAAAATAAACCTAGGTGTAAATCCTCTTACTCCCTAGGGTATTCCAACCAAACTTAGGGTAAATCTAAGAGGGTATACACACTCGTATTCGTCCTAGCAACCCTTGCAAAAAAGAAAAAATTAAAACCTTTAACAAAGAGATGAATCAGTGATGGAGGGTTTGTCTAGCATACTCCTTCCTAGATTTTCCACCAACAATAACCAAAGTAAGTAAGAAAATAATATCATATGCAAATTTTTCCTTACCTAATCCAAGAAATGAGAGAACAAACCCTAGTTACCATGAAACATTCATCCAAGATTCAAGAGAGCAAGCCCTTAGGGGAGTGTGCATCACCAAGAGACATTCACCAAGATACATTCACCATAAGACATTCCACAAGAGAGAAACACCAAAATCACCAAGGGTAGCGAAAATTTCAGCCATGTACTTCTCAAAATGGGAGAGTTATGTCCAAATGAGATCTTATGATCTCTTATTTATACAAAATGACACTAAGATAGTTTGTCCAAATAAATTAGGGAAAAACAAAAGACTAGGGGTCAACAACCCTAATATTTCCCCTTTTTACAAAGTAATATTAAACAATTTACTTTAATTTCACTTTTGCACAAAGAAAACCCTAAAATGAAGGTCATGTCTCCCTTATAGGGGACATTTTGCCTCTTTGACCAAGTCGTTGGAGTTGTAGTAGCATGGTTAGGCCTCCAAAGGAAACTTTTCGAAAATCCATGTTCTCTTCTTTATGATCAAAACATTATTTCACCAAGACATCCACTTGTCCATGTCTCATCACCAAACCCTAGCCCCCAAGGATGACGTCAAGCCTACAAAGGTGATGTTTTTCCTCTCCTAGGAAAATCGTTTCGCATGTGAGGGTTGGGCTAGCTCTTCCACATCATCTTCAAGGTCTCCAAAACTTTTTTTTTGTGATACAACATGTGGACCCATGGCATCCAACCTGTGGGCTTGCAACCCTAAGGAAGCCCAAGATAGGCTTGATCTTCCAAAAGTTTCCACCAACTAGGTCTTGAAAAGATAAGTAAGCACTCCCTCCAAGGATCTCAAGTCATAGGATTATGATAAGTAAATAAAATCAATAAATGATCCACCTAAGCATGTGCATCAAAGATTACCATGTCAAACAATTAAGTGCTCAAATACATTATACGACTTGCCAAGATTGGATATGGGAGGGTTGACAAGGTGTCCTATTGGGTAAATCTTTCCCTAGGTCAAGGACTGTTTCCAAGATATCCCTCTCTAATCCATGTAAAGTGGGTGAAGTGGTTAAGGTTCAATACTCAATGGGCATGGGGTTCATGACATTCAAGGGGTTTTAGTGTCTCATTCATGGGTTCCTTTGTAGAGGGTTTGTGGCACCTTCATTTGCAATACAATTTTTCCAATCCCATCGTTTTCTCATTCTTTCGTTTCTTTCAAAATTTAGGGACAAGTTGAAGGCCACTATCATAGCATGGTGTCTAGATAATGATAGTGTCACTCAAAAACACCTAGTGGAAATGAGAAGGATGGCTCGTGATGAGACCCCCTTTCTTGCAGCCATGCAACTAAGAGCCATTACCCTGGCTTGGTGACCAGATGATGGTAATGTCATACCACTAGATATCTATGAACATGACAGGTCAAATCGTGATGAGACCTCCTATCCTCCAACTAACCCGTTAATCATTCTTAATCATTATTCTTGTGGGTCCCCTTTTTCTTACAGATAAGTGTTTTATTGATTTCTAGGGGGGATTCTTGGGTGAAGCATATGGAAGGTTATATGTAGGATTTTAAATTTTACCCAACATCAATCCCTCTAGGCCTTCAACCCCTTCTTGGGAAAATACACCCTAAAAATCCCAAGAGATAAGGAAATGGGGGGAAATAGTGATGGAAAGTGGTAAGTATGGTTGGGAACATGTTAAGCCATAAATAGTGGCTCATTACCCCTTAATTGGATCATATTACATTAGTAATTCTATTTTATTTATGTCGGTTGTAATCCATTAGTTGTAATTATACCTCCTAGTCTCCTATATATACCAAGGAGACATTTTCATTTGGAATCATCTTGTAATTGAACATTTTTGTGGGCATAAGGAGTTTTCCCACTCAAAGAGGCTTATTATCTGAATTTATCTCTTTTTCAAGGCGTTGAGTATTTATTCTGAGGTTTTTCTATGCTATATTGATATTTGGTTCCTAACATATGGTATCAAAGCTCAAGGTCTTGGGGTTTCGCTGCTACATCTGAGACACCTTGAAATTTTTTCTATAACTTTTTTTCTACAATGATTAAGAAGGAACGGATTGGAGGATAGTTAGAAAATGGATCAAGGTATGTTGGGTTAAAATTTCCTCTCCCGAGGCTTTATACTTTCGGAGATACAACCTTTCTAAGATATGGTTCTGGAATCATCATGAATTGAGTCATTGCGGCATTTTTGCTAAAACATTTTTTCTGTAACATTTTAGACCTTGAAATCTGGAGGCTATTCACATAAATTAGTAAGGTATTTGTGGTAATAGTTTCATCTTCTAGGTCATCTTAAATTTGTAGATACACCCTATGGCATATAGGGTATTTGACTAGTCCTATTGACTAGTCTCAAGCAGGTGTTTAGGGTAAAACAATCATAACTTCTTCCTAGAGTATCCAAATTGAGTGAGACCAGTTGCATTGGATAGTGGATAGACCGTATTAGTTTTGGTATGAGGTTCAGAATTTTATATCAATCATTTTGTTAGGGGAACACTATATAAGTGGCATCTCCTAGAAAGGAAAACAATCAGCAAGTTGTGGGGAAGTTACCATAAATTCCACTTGGCACATCCAATTTTGATCAGACCTACAGAATTGCAGAGAAGAAATATCAGAGACCTACAAAAAAGAAAATTTCATACTTAGAAGGGCCGAAATTTTGGAGATACAAAAAAAGGAAGATTGTCTAACATAACCACCTCAAAATCAAGGTTTAAAGTGATACTTGGCCAACATGCCACCAAAAAAGGGAACTTCTACACCAAATAAGACTCCAGACAATCCTACTTGGACTCTTGATGAAGGTGAAGAAATGCATAGGGACATAAATAATTTACAAAAGAAGACAATAACAAAAGATGAACTACAAGAGATGGAAGCTAAGTTGGAGGCAATAAATACTAAGATGAATGGTTTAAAAGAGGAGATCATGAAAGGATTGAAAATTTTCGTAATAGAGAGGACACCTGAAAGTGAAAATGTATCCCATGAAATTCATGATGAGGACACAAGGAAGGTGAATCAAGAATGGAGAAACTCCAACTTTGGGTTGAAGAACAACCACGTTCCTAAGATTGATATGCGGAAGTTTGATGGCAAGGACCCTATCACATGGATACTTTAGATGGAGAAATTCTTTGATCTACATAATGTGTCACATACACAAAAGGTACGAATTGCTTCTTTATATTTAGAACCCAATCAATTTGTATGGTATCGATGCCTTTGCTCTCGCAAATCACTCATCACTTGGACAATTTTCATGGAAGAAATGATAGCACACTATGAGGATACAAGGTGCAATACCTTCTTTAGCCAATTGATAAATCTCAAGCAAAAGGGTTCAGTTACAGAGCACATTGAGAACTTCCAAAGATTGAATATAAAGGTAACAGATATTCTAGATGAGCACTTGATTGATGTATTCATAGGAACTTTAAGGGATAACATTCAACATGAGGTTCGCCTTTGGGAACCCAAATCATTGGAGAATGCATTTAGGGTGGCAAGAAATGTTGAAAGTAAAAATATGGCTATGGCTACTAGAAGGACCAATCCCAACATCTATAGAGAGAATAATGTTCATTCTTCTAAAACACCTCAACCTACAAGGTTGAAACCTCAACAATTGGAGGAAAGAAAAGAAAAAGTTTTATGCTTTAATTGTGACAGCAAGTACAGTAAGGGACATAAGTGTGGTGAGAAGAAATTATTCTACATAGATTATGAAGAG
>ML842800.1:39343-52216 GCA_009831015.1 Picea engelmannii
TAAGTGACAGAGATCCCATCTTCACTGGAAATTTTTGGACATAATTATTTTCTTGTTTGGGTACTCAATTGGCTCATAGCTCATCCTATCATCCTCAATCTGATGGACAAACCGAGATAGTGAACAAATTTCTGGAAGGATACATTTGTTGCTTTGTCTCTGATAAATAAATACAATGGTTCAAATGGTTACCCTTGGCAAAATGGTGGTATAACACTTCCTTTCATATTGCAACAAAAATGACACCATTTATGGCACTCTATGGATACCACCCTCCTTCCATCACTTATTCTCTAAAATAAAAATATAAGGTTCAAGCAGTGGTAGATCACATCGAGCATCAACAACAAGTTCTCTAAATATTAAAGGACAACCTTACCATGGCACAAAATCACATGAAACAACAAGCAAATCAACATCGTAGTGAAAGAAGTTTTGAAGTAGGGGATTGGGTGTTTCTAAGACTACAACCATACAAACATATGTCCCTCAAGAAAGCCAAGAAGGATAATAAATTATCACCAAAGTACTATGGCCCTTATAAGGTGTTGCAAAAGATTGGTACTATGGAATACAAATTGGAGTTGCATGCATCTTCATGAGTACACCTAGTTTTCCATGTTTCATGCTTAAAGAAGGTTATAGGTGACAATATCCCAGTTCAAACTATATTTCCAGAAATTGACGAGGAAGGAAAAATCATATTGGAGCCTGAAGCCATCACTAACACAAGAATTCACCAGCGAAGGAATATATCCATTTCAGAGTATCTCATTAAATGGAGGAAACTACCAGCTGAAGATTCCACTTGGGAAGATGAGTCTTTTATACAGAAGCATCCAGAGTTACTCAAGCATTTCAGACAACACTTGTCTCAAGGGGAGGGGCATGTTAAGCCCTAAATAGTGGCTCATTACCCCTTAATTGGGGCATATTACATTAGTAATGTTATTTTATTTATGTCAGCTTTAATCCATTAGTTGTAATTATACCTCCTAGTCTCCTATATATACCAAGGAGACATTTTCATTTGGAATCATCTTGTAATTGAACATTTATGATAAGGAGGTTTCCCCCTCAAAGAGTCTTATTATATGAATTTCTCTCTTTTTCAGGGTGTTGAGTACTTATTTTGAGGTTTTTCTATGGTATATTGATATTTGGTTCCTAACAGAACGGTATGTTGGATATTCAAGGGAGTTCCTAGTAGAAAACCCATCCCCAAGGACGACCACTTACTAGGGCACAATGTCAACCACCAAGGTGATGCAGGGAAAAAGGAATAATGCCCAAGCATGTCATGAAATCTAAAGCAGTCTAATATACAACATACTCAAATGCCTCAAATATTGAAATAAAACTCATCATAATACATGACTTGTACCTCATGGAGCAAGGCCCATTTCCTCTTAGAAGCCAGCTGGTGTGGTGGATTCCATATAAAAATCTACGACCTCTGTGGTGGTGAGACGAGTCTCCATCTGTGCAAAAGGATATTGTTGGTCATGTAGTCTTTCGTCACTCCATATCTGCAACTTGGGGGCCTCGAGACATAATCTCCTTAGTTATCATACAAATTGGGGATAACATCTGGCTCCTACTTGGGGACATGTGCTCACCGTAGAGTGCATGAGAACCACAACATCTCCTGGTAGACCTATGCATGCCAAAACTCATAAAAACAAATCAGAGAATTTAGGGTGGGGCTATCACCCTTTTCACGGAAGGGAGAACACATCTCTGTCACTGGGACAGTCATATTTAGTTTTCCAAACATGTTTGCAATGTCTATATTTAACTGAATGTTGTCTGTACGAGTTGGATTAGGAAGAAACTCACGTACCAGAGGTGGAGGAGGTGGAGCCACCTTCTCTATAGATGGAAGAGTGTCAAGATGAGATGGAGGGGTTGAAGCTCTATTCCTTTTGGTGTAAGTCAGATATTCCCTCCTTCTTAATTCCTTCTTTTGATCATCTTGTTAACTAATTCAAGGCTCAGAGTATCCCCTCTCTTTCTCCTCTTCTTATGGATTCATTGATATGATCTTGAGTAACTTTCTAGTCTTGGAAAACACAAATCATATCAATGAAATTCATATCGTTAGGAGAATCTTCATCTCTCCGGGGACATTCACCTTCTCTATGAGGTTCTTGGCATGGAAGGAACCAAGCTTCTATGTCAACTGTCCCAACTGGTTTCAAAGTATCTGGGGCCTTCGCCTCTTACTGAGGCCTTGGTTTCCAACCAGTGGAATCTCTCTAATGTCAAGTAAACTGAGGTTTTGGAGCATATTTATTTCTCTCTACTGTAGTCAGACGACCCATAATATGATTATGCACCTGGGTGAGTTGAGTACTTATATTATATATTTTTTTATTCAAGAGGGAAATTAGATCAGGAGCACTATTGTTGGAAACCTTAGTCTTTGCTTATGCCTTGACACGAGGGTAGTGAAAAGGTTCCACCTCTGAATCAAGGATATTTTCTTCAATGTCAACATTGTACTCTTTGGCCTGCGCCAACGATGTGGGATTCTTGTCCTTTAGAATGAATTGAAATTTCCCTTCAAAAGAATTCATATAAAGGAGACGAATTGATGATGTTGTAGGAAAGAATTATGTTGGAATTTGATTGTATAGCTTGTCAAATCTAGTGTTGAATTCCATCACTATCTCTTTCTCCTTTTTCTTTATTTGAATGAATTGAGCTCCAAGCATCTCTTTTTCTTTTTCTTTTATTTGTTGACTATATTTTCTTAAATAAGTTGGAAAAAGATTCATAGTACGTGAGATAATTGTCAAGGAGGCCTCTGAATCAATCAAGAGAATATCCAGTCAATGTTGAGGAAAATAATCTCATGGCCACATCTTCATGCTCAATACCTACATTGTCCATGTCTCGATCCATGACATAAATATGGTCCTCGACAGTAACTACATTATTTCCTGGGAACTTTGGCAACCACTTGTTATACTCTTTTGTCATTGAGTTAGGGTATCCTTGGATATTGTACATGTTAAGAGGTTTGTAGAGGTCCTTTTCCCAAGGGTGAGCCATTGGAGAAAGAGGAATTTTACCGTGGGATAGGGTCTTGACAACGAGAGACTTGAGAGGAGGCCTTCTTTGGTATAACTTAGAAGGATTGAACCTCCCAGTGGGAAAAGGTTTGGAAGAGGAAAGTTTCTCGGAAGGTGGAGTCTCCAAATGAGCTCCAATATGAGCTCATAAAGAAAGGTGTAAAGGGAACATCCCTTGGGTGGAGTCTCCAAGAAATCTAAGGGATAAATGCTTCAGGATAGTTTGTCAAAGTGTCATTAGGGTTCGGTAGAGGATTCAAAATCCTCCCTGAAAACAACACCAAAATGTTATCGCACAAGTTGTAGGTTGGGTAAATCCTGACTCAACCACCAATTAGCGACAACTAGGAGGGAACGTACCCACTGTCACCTTAGAAAGGTGTCTCTGTCACTTTAGAGGTGAGGTAGTCATCTCAAAGGGGGAATAACGATGACCCTAGGGGGAATGAGATGGAAAAGGATAAATATGAATAGGATGTCCCTAGAGGTCAAGTCTAAATGGTAAGAAGGTCTTGGGGAAGAGTCTTGGGAAGTTTCAAGGGTTTCCAAATATGTTGAGTGACATGCCAATAGTGAAGTACCTACACGAGACACAAGAAAAATAAGCATATGATGCAATATAACCAATTGGAAAAGGAAATTAAGATTGTTGTCCCTAATAGTAGTTGTTAGTAACAATATATATCAGCAATGAAATGGAACAATAATCTGCTAAATAAGTGTTAGAAATCAAGTGAAATATACAAGAGATAGACTAGCTAAACATTAGTAAAACTCAAGATTAAAGACCAAGATACTAGCATGAAAAGATAAGGCTGTTGTAAACATTTTCTGCAGCAATATATATCAATGTTATTTCTGTAACAATCAACTTATTACAGCAAGAAAATCAGCCACTAAAATTCTTGCAAACTTTGCCAAAATGTTTGCTAGACCAAGAAGTATAAGTGTGCAAACTTTGGGCAAATTCTAGCAGTTGAATAGAGAGTTACTCAAGCAATTAGATTAGGGTTTATGCAACCCTAATGGTTGAAGATGAAAATTTGGAACAATAGAAAGAACTACCCCTTTTATGGGGACACCCTAGTGGTTGAGAGGTTCTTTAAGCACAAGGAACACAACCCAAGTTGCAAAACGTTTATACGACAAGAAATCACATTTCCCAATGCAATATTTTGTTTCTCCAATGCAAGAATAATTCAGATTAGTGCCTTTAAAATTGGGTAATGGAGTCTTTAAAGCACAAGCTAGATCGAAAACAACCCTAGGGGTGTAAATCCTCTTACTCCCTAGGGTATTCCAACCAAAATTAGGGTAAATCTAGGAGGGTATACACACTCGTATTCCTCCTAGCAACCCTTGAAAAAATGAAACACTGAAAACCTTTAAAAAATATATGAAGAAATGATGGAGGGTGTATCTAGCATACTCTTGCCTAGGGTTTCCACCAACAATAACAAAAGTAAGCAAGAAAATAATATCATATGCATATTTTTCCTTACCTAATCCAAGAAATGAGAGAACAAACCCTAGTTACCATGCAACATTCATCCAATATTCAAGAAAGCAATCCTTTAGGAGGGTGCACATCACTCCCCCTCATCCAATCACCAAGAGACATTCACCATAATACATTACACAAGAGAGAAACACAAAATCACCAAGGGTAGCAAAAAATTCATCTATTTACTTCTCACAATGGGAGAGTTATGTCCAAATGAGATCTTATGATCTCTTATTTATACAAAATGTCACTAAGATAGTTTTTCCACATAAATTAGGGTAAAACAAAAGACTAGGGATCAACAACCCTAATATTTCCCCTTTTTACAAATTAATATTAAACAATTTACTTTAATTTCACTTTTGCACAAAGAAAACCCTAAAATGAAGGTCATGTCTCCCTTATAGAGGACATTTTCCCTCTTTGACCAAGTCATTGGAGTTGTAGTAGCATGGTTAGGCCTCCAAAGGACACTTGTCATCAATACACGTCCTCTTATTCATGATCAAAGCCTTCTTTCACCAATATGTCTACTCGTCAATGTCTCACCACCAAACCCTATCCCTCAAGGATGATGTCAATCCTAAAAATGTGAAGTTATGCCTCTCCTAGGAAAATCGTTTGGCATGTGAATGTTGGGATAGGTATTCCACATCAACTTCAAGTTATCCAAAACTTTGTTTATGTGATACGACATGTGCACCCATGGCATCCAACCTGTGGGATTTCACCCCAAGGAATCTGAATCCATGCTTGTTCTTCCAAAACTGTCCCCCAACTAGGTCCTACAAAGACAAGTAATCATACCCTCCAAGGATATCAAGTCATAGCATCATGATAATTAAATAAAATCAATAAATGAGCCACCTAAGAATGTGCAACAAATATCACCCTGTCAAACAATTAAGTTCTCAAATACATTATGCAACTTGCCAAGCTTGTATATGGGAGGGTTGATGAGGTGTTCTATTGGGTAGATCTTGCACTAGGTCAACGAGTGTTTCCAAGAGATCCCTCTCTAAGCCATGTAAAGTGGGTGAAGTGGTTAAGGTTCAAGACTCAATGGGCATGGAGTTCATTACATACAAAGGGTTGTAGTGTCTTATTCATGTGTGCCTTTGTAGAGGCTATGTATCGCGTTCGTTTACAATGCAATTTTTCCAAGCCCATCATTTTTCCATTCTTTTGTTTCTTTACAAATTTAGGGACAAGTTGAAGGCCAGTGTTCTAGCGTGGTGTCTAGATAATGACAGTGTCCCTCACAAACACCTAGTGGAAATAAGAAGGGTGGCTCGTGATGAGAACCCCTTTCTCTCAACCATGCAACTATGAGCCATTACCTTGGCTTGGTGACCAGATGATGGTAATATCATACCACTAGATATTTATTAACATGATAGTCCAACTTGTGATGATACCTCCTATCCTCCAACTAACCCTTTAAGAATTATTAATCATTATTCTTGTCGGTCCCATTTTTCTTACAGATAAGTGTTTCATTTCTTTCTAGGGCAGATCCCTAAGCGAAGTATCTAGAAGGTTTATATGTAGGCTTTTAACTTTTACCCAACATCAATCCCTCTAGTCCTTCATCCCCTTCTTCCCATAGAATGAGGAGCAACCCCTTCTTGGGTCAATACACCCTAAAAATCCCAAGAGATAAGGAAATGGGGGAAAATAGTGATGGAAAGTGGTACGTATGGTCGGGAACAATGCGATGGATATTCAAGGGATTTCCTAGTAGCAAATACATCCCCAAGGAAGACCACTTACTAGGGAACAATGTCAACCACCAAGGTGAATCAGGGAAAAAGGTATAATTTCGAAGTATATGTCATGAAATATAAAGTAGTCTAAGATACAACACACTCAAATGCATCAAATATTGAAATGACACTCACCATAATACTTGACTTGTACCTCATGGAGCAAGGCCCATTTCCTCTTGGAAACCACCTGGTGTGGTGGATGTCATATGAAAACATACAACCTTTGTGGTGGTGAGATGGGTCTCCATCTGTGCAAAAGGATATTCTTGGTCTTGTAGTCTATCAACACTCTATATCTGTAACCTGAGGGCCTCGAGACATAATCTCTTTAGCTATCCCACAAACGGGGATAAGAGTACACTCAGACATAGATACACTATGTATCTATTCATGGCTATGGTATGGTTTTGACATGGATCCACTATGTATTCTTTTTCATACATGGTTTTGCATATGATATTTTGCATGGATCCATGGTGTATTTTCTTTAGTATCCATGTTTTTTTACATCGAATTATGGGAATCCCACCTCGGGAAATTAGTTATTCATCAAATATTGTGGGTTTTTTATAGTTATTTTTATCCCCACTTTGTGGATAACTAATGATATCATATCTCGAGGCCCTCAAGTTGCAGATATGGAGTGCCAAGAGACTACATGACCAACAATATCATTTTTCATAGATGGAGACCCTTCTCACCACCACAAAGGTCGCATATTTTCAGATGGAATCCACCACATCATCTGGCTTTTAGAAGGCAGTGGGCCTTGCTCCATTAGGTACAAGTCAGTATTAAGGTGAGAATCATTTCAATATTTAAGCCATTTGAGCATGTTGTATCTTAGATTTCTCTAGATTTCATGATATATGCTTGGACATTATGCCTTTTTCCCTGCTTCACCTTGGTGGTTGACATTATTCTCTAGTAAGTGGTATTCCTTGGGGATGGGTTTGCTACTAGGAACTCCCTTGAAGAACCATCGTACCATTCCCAACCATACTTACCACTTTCCATCATTGTTTCCCCATGTTTCCTTATCTCTTGGGATTTTAGGGTGTATTGACCCAAGAAGGGGTTGTCCCTCATTCTATGGGAAGAAGGGGATGAAGGCCCAGATGGATTGATGTTGGGTAAAAGATAAAATCCTATGTATGAACCTTCTAGATGCTTCACCCAAGGATCACCCAAGAAAGAAATGAAACACTTATCTTTGACAAAAGGGGGACCCACAATAAAATATGATTAAGAATTCTTAAAAGGTTGGTTAGAGGATAGGAGGTCTCATCATGAGCCGACCTATCATGTCCATGAATATCTAGTGGTATTAAATTACCATCATCTGTTCACCAAGCTAGGGTAATGGATCTCACTTGCATGGCTGAGAGAAAGGGGGTCTCATTACGATCCAACCTTCTCATTTCCACTAGGTGTTTGTGGGTGACACTGCCATTATTTGGACACCACGTCAGGGCAGCGGAATTCAACCTTTCCTTAAATTTATGAAAGAATGAAATAATGGAAAAATAATGGGCTTGGAAAAAGTGCAATGTGGGAGAAGGTACCACACACCCTCTACAAAGGCACCCATGAATGAGACACTACAACCTCTTGTCTGTCATGATCCCTACGCCCATTTTGTCTTTACCCTAACCACTTCACTCACTTTACATGGATTAGATAGGGATCTCTTGGAAAATATCCTTTACCTAGGGAAAGATATACCCAATAGGACCCCTCGTCAACCCTCCCATATTCAATACTGACAAGTCGCATAATGTCTTTGAGAAATTAATTGTTTGATATAGTGATCTTTGATGCACATGCTTAGGTGGCTCATTTATTGATTGGATTCAATTATAATGATGTTATGACTTGAGATCCTTGGAGAGGGTGTTTATTTGTCTTTACAGGACCTAGTTGGTGGACAATTTTGGAAGAACAAGCCTAGCTTAGGATTCCATGGGGCTT
This sequence comes from Picea engelmannii, assembly GCA_009831015.1. Taxonomy (NCBI): domain Eukaryota; kingdom Viridiplantae; phylum Streptophyta; class Pinopsida; order Pinales; family Pinaceae; genus Picea; species Picea engelmannii. Next base: position 47,665 of record ML842800.1, read on the forward strand.
GAAGCCCATAGGTGGATGGCAAGGGCTCGCATGTCGGATGAGAAAGATCAAACTTGGAAGGCCTAGAAGATGACTTGGATGACATAGCCTATCCCTCACATGCCAAAGATTTTTCCTAGGAGAGGAAAAACATCACTCCTAGAGGCATGAAGTCACCTAGGGGGGTTAGGGCTTGGTGGTGAGGTGACATACATTGTCACTTGGATGTTTTGAAGAGGCTTGAGCCTTGATCATGAATGAAGTTATTGGATGCTTGACATGTGGCTTTGGGAAGCCTCTCCACTCTTATCCATCACCAATGACCTCCTTTTAGTGCCAAAATGTCCCCTAAAGGGGTGACGTCCTTCTAAAATTAGGGGTTTCTTATGCGCAAAAGTGATTTTTTAATGAATTGTTTAATATTACTTTGTTAAGGGGGAAATATTAGGGTGGTTGACCCCTAGTATTGTTTTTTACCCCTAAATATGTGGACAAGTTACCTTGGTGACATTTTGTATAAATAAGAGATCATAAGATCTCATTTTAACATAACTCTCCCTCTTGTGAGAAGAACTTGATCTAAAATTTTTGCTACCTTTGGCAATTTGTCTTTCTTTTTCTCTTGTTTATAGTTATTTCTTGATGTATTGTTTATGGACGTGATGTTCTATCCTTGGAAGGCTTGTCTCTTGCTATTGTGGTGGATTATCTTATCTTTTTCCTTGATTTGGTGTGGTCTTTACTTTCATGCTATCATTTGTTTTAAAGTCAAGGTTAGTTTGATATGAGCTAGGTGGGAAGTACAAGGGAATACACCCCCACCATAGTCTTCATCATTTTATGCTTCATATTATTGGTTAAACAAGGGTTTTCTAAGAGATATATAAGGGCATACACCCTCTTAGATTAAACCCTAGATAAGAGGGTTTACACCCCCTTACCCTTCTTGTTTCGTTGTTTTTTCTTTCCATCAGGTTGCTGGTTGGCCTTCGGGTTTGTCGAATGCACACTGTGTATATCCGACGTTTGGGTAGGGGGAGCAGCCGAAGTAGAGGTTTGGTTGGTTGTTGTCTGGTGTATCAACAATTGTTGCAATTGATTCGACAGTTGATCAGTGGGCTTTGCTTGTGTTGAACCAACTATGCCATCAACATGTGGTCCAAACTTGTGTCTGGCCTTGTCAAGGATGGACCGTGGCGCATCTGGAAAAAATTCATAGATTAAACCATACTGAGAGTATATCAGTTCAAGATGTTGAGCTCTCACTATCGCCTCTTCCTTAGAAAACACTCCCGACGTTACAATGTCCTTGGATAACTGGGGTACCAAAGACTTAAGGAACCACTACAGTAGGAAAGTCGGTGGGACCGATACTTTTATCAAACTCTTCTGACGCCGCCATTCTCGGATGTGATCTGAGATATGATCGAACTTTGTTTGCTAAAAGTTGGCCAGCAATTTGGTTCCGACATCATATCTCATAGGTAGTTGGAAATGGTTCAGGAAAACCATCGCCAAATCGCTAAAGTAAGAGTATCTTGAGCGGTCGAGCTCGATGTACCATTTTGTAGCACTCCCAATGAGGGTGTGTTGAAACAGAAGCAACTTTACAAAGTTGTCTCGCAGAGAGTTCGAAGAGAACCATAGGTGAAAGGTGGTCATGTGATCACCTAGATATTCGTTAGGCTTACCTTTGAACTTTGAAATGTCTGAGGGCAACTTTGTTAGCATGGGAGGCCAACATGGATCGTGACAGATTGGGTCGTTTAACAACTTTGAAAAGTCTAGAAAATGTAACATCGCTAGAAACAGAAGTTTGGGTTGTTGACTATGTACAGGAAGAAAAGAGCCTGGAGTTTGACTAGCACCAGGCTACCAGGAAAAGTTGGGTTGTTGTCTAGGGTTCTGGTAAATACCATGGCCTTGGCCAGTGAACGGATATTGCACTTGTTGGAACTCATTGGATGATTCTCATAATTGGACGTTGAGAGTTGGGCAGGGATTTCTCCATGCGTTGTGTTCTAAAGATTCTGGAAAGGATTTCCCCCTGTCGATCCGACGGCCATAGGTGTTGAGCGTTGCCCGGGGTTCCATTGACCATGGAAGGGGTTGCCCCCGGTCGGCATCCCTGGCGAGGGAACTGCTCCCTGCCATGGATTCCAGAGTCCCTATGAGGAGAAGACTCCCATGTTTTTCCCCTATGTAGGAATAGTGCCCTGCACAGGATTATGTTGTCCAAAACAAGGTTTTCCCCCAACTGAGACGACAACTGACGAGAAAAATTTATTTCCAGATGTGTTGAACAAAGAGAACGACATTGAACCCACCAATGTGGTGTAGAAATAAGGTCCTATACTACCTTCTCTGAACAAGTTGTAGTTCATGTTCGGCCTGAAGGGCTGCTGGGAAGAACTGTCGAGCGAGGGAGACAAAGGAGGTATATGACCTCCGCCATAAGGAATAGCATTATAGGGGGCTTAGGTTCCCCCCATGGACCCTTGCAAAGGAGCGTTTGAGCTCCCTGTCCCTAGACCCATGGTTTGTAGGGTGGAGTAGGAGAGGATAGAGTTTGTATCAAAGTCGGGCATCCTGTATGAAAACGGTGGACCCATCGCACTCTGTGTGAATGGTGCAGTGATCGCCGCCATAGACGGAATCAGACCGCTACCTGAAGTAAAGGTAGTCGAGACCGTTTTGGTCCAGACCGACAAAGGTGGTTTAGGAGGTGGAATGCCCCCAGTGGTGGCAGTCGTTGAGGGAGTGTGAGGACTCCCTGATGAAGTAGCAACATTTGCTTCCATCGCTTCTTGCAGGACTATTTGACTCTCGTGATGTGTTATCCTTGGACCGACAAGTTAGTGATCGGAGGGTTAAACGGACTGAGAGATTCTTCTCCGAGGTCATAAATAGTCAGTTCCTCCAGATACGAGTGTTCCCCTCTCGGAGCTGGCTCGGGCCTGGTCGCCTCAAATGACCCTTATTGGTCAAGTCTTCATTGTAACGGTGGCGGTGGTGGTTCCAATGTAACCGAAGGTAGGCCCTAAAGCCTTCGCGACCAACGGATCTCTTGATCTTCCACTATGTGAGAAGATCAACAACACAGTAAGGCTTTTACTAACGTTGAAAACCAACACACACTAGAAAAGTTCCTATGATATAAAGCAAGCAACCATTATCTAGTTGGAAGAACAATTACGCCAGCCAACACTAGAGAAACTTACCGGTGCAAGTGAAACTCGAACACGGAAGCACCCTCCGGGTATACTCTGCAAAGCGTGGCCCGACATATTCCCTAGGTACCATGGTATACCCCTGCAGTCACCTGTGTAAGTCCCTAAAATAAAGGAAACTAGGTTTCCATCTCGTGAATAGTCACCAAGCAGGTACAGTTGGCAGTCGGGTGGACCGTAATGAGCAGGGTATCAAGCCTGAAACCTATTGAGGGTATCACAAGCAAGTGGTCCGAAAGACAACTGAGGACCTCGAACGGATTTGAGATCCATGAAGCTCTGTGGAAAATGCAACCAACAGTATCCCACAACAGATCCTCTATATGTGTTCCCCACTACGCTTGGTCTGGCTTTGGAGGGATTATCTCCGCTACCTTTCCCTTGGCAATCATTCCCTGGAAGTTGTGACTATCCTATTGGTTTTATTGATTAATTGTGAAGAGCTTGTGCTTTATCCTTCGTCCTCATCCCTAGATCATCAGTCCATTCCTGAACAGTCGGCCAAGAACCGGATCGACGGTTGTCACTTCGATCTTAATAGACCTATAGATCCTAATGCCCTACTTTTAAGTGCGTGGATGATGAGCGGAGGATAGTTTTTTTTAGTCGTCTACCCCTTCTTAGCTCTGCGTTGGTTGTTCCTGGTTGAGTGATTGTCTGGCGCCTTATAGCGATTAAGTACCTTTGCGTATTGTTTATCAATTCTCTCTGCGAACATCTTAATACTCTCTGTGTTTTATAACACAACTGTGTTTGATCTCTGCGTTGTATTTGGGCTCTACATTTTATAACCCTCAGCGTTTTTGGTTGATTATTTCTGTGCTTTATCTCTGCAATTTTAATGATGAATCCTAGTGCTTGGTTGGGTATTTTGACTGCGGTTTAAATTATTGACTGTGTTTTCTTTGATGTAGTGACTGCTATTGTAATTTATAGGAACTGTGATTATATATATATGGAGGCGCTTTTCCTGGTGTTATATACAACAAATACCATGTTTTAACTCAACGCTCTCCATTATTAAACTAAGCAATTATGATATTTTCAACTCTGCGAATTTCCTTTGAAGAGACAACAATGATATTTTTAACTTGCAATTTCTTTTAATTAGACAACAATAATACTTTTAACTCTGTGATTTCTCATCAACATTATGTTTAGCTTTTGTCGGGTAGACTGACGCAAATCTGTTTGATGAGTATTCACATTTCCTTTCAATGTCGAGAAACAAGCTCAATGCCCTCGAGAATACACTTTCTTACAACATATTATATGTGTGGAAGTGGATGTACTGTATAATTTTTGGCAATCTAAGCCTATTGTCAGCGATTGAGTTATGATAT